>JABAKD010000021.1:16196542-16392165 GCA_012845835.1 Undaria pinnatifida
TACATACTAGATCCTAGATACTAGATACTAGATACTAGATACCAGATACTAGATACTAGGTACCAGGCACTAGATACTAGATACTAGATACTAGATACTAGATACTAGGTACTGGATACTGAATAATACACACTAGATACTAGATACTAGATACTAGATACCTGGCACTAGATACTAGATACTACTAGATACTAGATACTAGATACTAGACACTAGATACTAGATACTAGACACTAGATACTAGATACTAGATACTACTTAGTAGATATTAGATACTGAATTCTACATACTAGATACGATAGTCTATAGATTCGACGTGAAAACATGTATGTATGTCATGCTTGGGGTGAAACCAGAGGTAGGTGATATTTCATGCTACGCGGTCACATCAAGGCCATCACAGATGGGCGATAATGTTAAGTGACGGTGAGGAATCACCCCCTCATCGTCACTGCCCTGCTCTGCTCTGCTCTGCCATGTCATGCTCACCGGTTTAGAAGCTGAGCTTGATATTTTAGTCAGCGAACCATGAGGAGAGACGAATAAAGACATCGGAACCAAGAGGAGAACCTTCCCAACACCGCCAACCTCGTACCCCTCTCGGGGTACTATGACATCACCCTGCCAATTTTAATATATATGTATCTAGTCTTTAGTACAGCACGAACCAAAGAAACGTCCTGGAAACGGATTGGTCTACAATCCGTCAATACAGCCTCGCTGCCAGGTACCTTCCGTAGCTCGACCGGTCCACCTGCCACTGTCCCGGCAGGCGTTATTCGTCGATAATCCATGGGAACTCGCCTGTTGTTCCCATTTTTCCGGGATCTTCTCCGAGCCGCGGTGTTCTCGGAGCCGTGTGGTGTGATGCTACAATAGATTTGCACCACGTTCTTTCTGAGGTTTCCTCTCTTTTGGAGGTCAAGACATGATAGACAAGTCCTTCTTTAAGACTTTTCTTAACCCGAAAACTGTTTTGGAAAGAACAAACCTGCTGCTCTAGTCTAGTCTACTGGATGAAAATCCCATAGTCTAGTTAGGTACACATCGAAAATCGTGCAAAAAATGTATCCTGTTTCTTATTGATGATGTACCTATGGGTTAAGGAGCCCGGTCATTCAGAGCCATTTCAGACGATCAGTGCCACCTCTATAGCGTAGCACGCGCCCGTCGTGCATTTGTAGTCAGTCATGCTCTGCCATGAATCTCGTTGAACGATGTTTTGACGACTCCGCCAGGCCCTCCTGCCTTCACCGCTGTACACTGCTGTCTTTCGTCGAAACCAATACGGGATACCAACCAACAACGTTTGTTCGTGCACGTTTTCGTTCACGAGCGATGATCAACAACGATAATACCCACCCCGTCCTGCATCCCACCCCGACCTGATTCCACATTGTAGTAGTGGTGGTGGTGCAGAAGTAACACCAGTCCGGCCCAGGAGAAGCCGCCGAAGGCCGCGAGCGCGAAGAGTAAAGCGCCATCCTAACTATTAAAAAACAGGGATAGTCGGGTTGATGTGCGCTTATATACACACGGGACACATGCTACCACTACTACTACTGCTTCTGCTTTGCCGCTACTAACACTCTTGCTACTACTAGTAGTACTGCTGCTGCTGCTGCTAATACTACCGCTGCCACTACTACTACTGCTACTGCTGCTGCGGCTACTACTAAACCACTACTACTTCTACTGCTACCAACACTACTACTATTGCACTACTACATACAGTACACGGTAGAGGTGAACCCTTTCGCAGTTAAGCTTCTGACTTGAAGATCTCTTCTACTTCTGCTATATAGCACCACGGGTATAGCAAACCCCTACATCTATGCGACCTAACCCCCCCCCCCACCTCCCCACCCCCCCATCCCACCCCCACCCCCTCGAACACTCCGCCCTCTACTCACTGGTTGTACGACTTACAAGATATACATGATAAACTGGTGCATTCTTTCCAAAACCGTCACATTTATCCCCTTGAAAGAATGTATGGGTTCCACGCACAGATCGGGCTGCCCCGCCCGCCCCCCCCCCCCCTCCCCGCCCCATGATAAACTGGTGCATTCGTTCCAAAACCGTCAGATTTATCCCCTTGAAGGATTTATAGTTTCCACGCACAAATTGAGCTGCCTCGCCCGCCCCGCCCCCCTCCCCCCCCCCCCCCCCCCCCCCCACCCTTTTGATCAAAACCAGGCCCCCACGTCCTTCAAAACGCCGTCCTCCCCTCACCGGTTATACGACTTACAGGATTCACTTGATAAACGGATGCATTTCCCTCCACAGCTGTCAGATGTTGTCCCCCTCAAAAACGGGTTTTATAGTTTCCGCGCACAAACTGACTAACATCACCCTGTTGACCCTGATAGCTACACTGTAGTTGCAAGGAGAGTCGCCGACCTATATCCTAAATGAGGACACACAACCCGTAATGCGCGCGGTCGGAGTATCACCCACAGCTTGCAAAGATGAGTTTCAAAAAAAAAATCGATCTCACAGATGGAGTGTATTTTCATTTTTTATACATACCTCCCTCGTATGCCTCACTCATAGCTCCACCTTATTTAGTTGTATGGTATCAAAAGTCGAATTCACCAAGGCTTTTCACGGGTCATCACCCGACCCTCGGGTTGAGTCAAGGGGGTTTCAAAATCTCGCGGATCGGGTCGGGTCGCAACATTTTAAAATCTCACGGGTCGGGTCGGGTCGGGTCGGGTCGGGTCGGGTCGGGTCGGGTCGGGTCGGGTCGGGTCGGGTCGGGTCGGGTCGGATCGGGTCAAGAGGTTTGAAAAATTCGCGGGTCGGGTCGGGTCGGGTCAAAGTTTTTCAAAATCTCGCGGGTCGGGTCGGGTCATGACTCGCGAGATACGGATCACTCGCGGGTAAAGCCATCATGACCCGCGAGTTGTTTTCGGCTGACCCACGGGTCAAACCCGCGGATCTAGCCGGCGGATGCGCCTTTTTAAAACTTACAGCTGAGGGCCATTGCCGTGCAGGCGCCCCGCGGGTCCGGCCCGCGGATCCGTCAACCATACCTTTCATTTCCCATCTGACAATGTAGCGTGAGTGTGTCAAGAACTAGGAACATGATGAAAGAACACAACATCCAGATGAAAGCGTGAAACGATGTTTCCAACAACCAAAAACTTCGAATACTAGAAGTACCTCCCTGTTCTCCTGGCCCTGCCACCTCCAGCCGCCAGGGCCAAGTCCTTCCCCCTATACACTTCCGAAGAAGCACCGAACGACAACCCGCTGTCCACGTAATAAATAGCTGGTTTGTAACTGCTGCGCGTGTGTTTCAACGCGCAGAAGGCTGGGCGGTGTTGCTGCCGAATGCTATCGGTCGTGGCACGGAAAGAGTCCCCGCCGTGTCTCGCTCTCTCTGTGGCCCTGCCCTCTTCACCCCCTCCCCAAAAACACTACCGCTCCCACCCTTAACCTTGCCACTTCCAACCGCAAGGTTCAAGTCCTCCCCCCCATACACTTCCGAAGAAGCATCGTACGACAACCCGCTATCCATGACAGTACGAAAATCTGTAAATCAAACAAAACTTGATGCTTCCTGCCTCTCTCGTGCCGATGCTCCGATTATATGCTATGACTGCTAGTAGAATAATCACCAGGCAGTACCGCTAGCTACTCGTACCGAGGCATACAGTGTGACGCGAATCCGGTGCCGGCTGAAGTTGTAACAGTAGTAATAATACGGTCATACCAGTACGAAATGTGACCAAACGTAAACAAAGCAAGTGCAGTCGTCGTCGAAGCAGCAGCAGCAGCAGCAGCAGCACAGCAGCAGCACAGCAGCAGCACAGCAGCAGCACAGCAGCGGAAGCACTCTGGCAGCAGCAAGCACCAACAACAGACAACGCATCCTCGCAGATCGCAGCCCCTGCTAACAGATCCACCGCCCCAGTTGTGGGCTTGCTGCCGGAGGCGGCTCAGCTAGGCTGCTTGTCTGGGCCGGAGACTGCATAGATAACTAGCTCGCTCGTCGGGTCGCTCGTCGGGTCGACCCGGTGGTCTAGCGCTACGGGCGTGGTTAATTCCCCATGCGTGTGAGTTGTGGTTTCTTTCTCATTTTTCGCGCACACACCACAAAATGCTGCTGCAAACAATACCGGTAGAACACGACATCCTGGGAAACGTATAAGGCACCAAGGACCAACCAACCGACCGACGTATACATACTTTGACCCGTGATGTTTCGACTTTGACCCGTGAGAATGTCACGAGTCAAGTCGACCTGACCCGCATGAAACCCGCATCTCGCGGGTCACTCGAATTGTGGCGGGTCGGGTCGGTCGGGTCAGGAGAGTTTCAAAATATCTCCGGTCGGGTCGGGTCGGGTCAAGATGTCTCGAAATTCTCACGGGTCGGGTCGCTGACCCAACCCGACTCGACCCGACCCGACCCGCGATATTTGACCCGACCCGTGAAAAGCCCTGAAGTTAACCTTCCCCCCCGCCCCCTCCTTCCCCCCCCCCCGTCAAACCAAACCTAGCATCACGCATATTGTAAGCTCCCCTGTACACGACGTATGCGACCTAAATCTGTTGGAGCCCCCCCCTCCCCCACACGCCGACCATCACCTAGGGTTAGCATCACGCCTACAGTAAGCCAGTAAGCTCCTATTATTATGCCTTTTAAAGGCGACCTAAAAAAGTTGACACCCCCCCCCCCCCCCCGCCCCCGCCTCCCCCTCAACAACTCCGCTCTCCCTTCACCGGTTGTACGACTCACAGGATGTACGTCGTTCATAAACTGATGCATTCCTTCCACAGCAGTCAGATTTTGTCCCTCTCAAAAACGTTTTGTATTGTTTCCGCGCACAGATTGGTTAGCATCGCCCTGTTGACCCTGGTACAAGCTACACTGTAGTTCTAAGGGGAGTCGCCGATATATATCCTTACTGAGAACACGCACCCAGAAATACGCGCGATCGGAGTAACACACACAGCTTGCGAAGATGAATGAGTGTCGACGAAATCTTCGATGTCAAAGCTGGAGTGTATTTTGTTGTTTTTAGTATACCTCAATCACCTGAAAACTGATTTAGAGTAAGCTGATCAGACAAAAGCGCAACTCGACGAATAGACTCACAGGGCCTAGCCATAAAAACATATATAATAACAAATTATGAAGATTTAATACGTTGTTTACTACACTTAAACACTGGGTTGCATACTGCATCTAACATCAAACCTTCTAGAATAGTAAACATTACCAGGCAGATGATATATAGGGATGTCTTCTTACTTCAACCGTCAGGTTTGTCCCCTTTAAGGATTTATAATTTCCGCGCACATATTGAAATGTCCCGCCCCCCGCCCCCCCCCTCCCCTCCCCCTCCCCCGATCCCTCTTGTTCGAAAAAACCCCACCCCTTTCCGCCCCCCCCCCCCTCCCCCGATCCCTCCCCCCCCCGCCCCCTTTCCGCCTAGTTTGTCTAAACGCCCCACTCACAATCGAAATCGGCCAAAGTAATAAACACCTATACGCAGTTGATATCACGTCATTATCTTTCTGACCATCCATGACGTAGTTTTCATTATTTCCCCCCACCCCCCTCAACCCCCCCTCCAACGCCCCCTCTTTTCCAACCACCCGCACGATCGCCTAGACCTAGCAACACGCGTATAACAAGCCCTTGCATATCTTTGATCTCACAGCCGGAGTGTATTTGAATATTATTTGTGGCCTAAACCTCTTCAAAAAATGCCCCCCCCCCCCCCCCTTCTCGCTCTCCCTTGCTCAAACGCCCCACCTAGTATCGAAATCCGCCAAATAAATAAACAATTCACGCACTGGATGTCACCTCATTACCTTTCTAGAGCCATCCATGCCGCTGTTTTACCCCCCCCCTCCCCCGCCCCGAACGCCCCCTTCTTCCCCACCACCCGTACCATTGCCTATACCTAGCACCACACGTATAACAAACCCCCCGCCCCCGCCCCTCACCTGCCCAACCCTCCCACCCCATCCCACCCCCACCCCCTCGAACACTCCGCCCTCCCTCTACTCACTGATTGTACGACTTACAGCAGGATATACATGATAAACTGATGCATTCTTTCCAAAACCGTCACATTTATCCCCTCAAAATAATGTATATTTTCCACGCACAGACTGCCCCACACACCCCACCCCCGCCCCAACCCCCCCCCCCAACGATAAACTGGTGCATTTTTTTTTTTTTTTCCAAAACCGTCAGATTTATCCCGTTAATAAAAGGATTTATAGCTTCCACGCACAAATTGCCCGCCCGTCCGCCCCCCCCCCCCCCCCTTCCCCCCCCCCCTCCAACCCCGCTCGCTTTTGATCGAAACCAGCCCCCCACGTCCTTCAAAACTTCGCCCCCCCCTCACCGGTTATACGACTTACAGGATTGATAAACGGATACATTTCCTTCCACAGCTGTCAGATGTGGTCCCCCTCAGAAACGGGTTTTATAGTTTCCGCGCACAGACTGACTAACATCACCCTGTTGACCCTGATAGCTACACTGTAGTTGTACGGGGAGTCGCCGACCTATATCTTTAATGAGGACACACAACTCGTAATGCGCGCGATCGGAGTATCACACACAGCTTGCAAAGATGAGTTTCGACGAAATCTTCGATCTCGCAGCTGGAGTGTATTTTCATTTTTCATGATAATACAAGCAACAAAAACAAAAAGAATGGCGTCGCGACGGTTTTTGGTTAACCCCTAACCCCTTTAGGGCCCCAAAATCCCTCCCTATACTAACTTAAAGTAAAATTGTCGAAAATAGGGGTTTCCAGTGGCGAGCGCCTTGCACAGGGTGCTCAATGAATGGTCCCCAGGGAATGGTGCTGGCCGATTCTTGACAAAATCTCGGTTTCAATAATACATAGTGTTATAGGTTATATATATAGCGTTTATTGTTTGTAGCCGAAAAATGTCTCATCTAAGTAGTAGAAGCCAAAAGGTGCTATTAATACACCAATAATAATGCCCCTATCTAGTAGCACGCGCGTTAGTCACTGCCTATTTTGTTAGCTCGTTTGTCCTCACCCCTATATCAAGCCAGCTGTTTGTTGCTTGTCTTCGTGTTCCGAAGATTGCCGACCTTTCGTAGGTCTGACCACGGCTGGTCGCCCTCTTCTTGCCCGGGACAGATTACCACTTCCACTCGAATCGCTTAATTCGCATGTATGTATGTGTTCAATAAATTATTCAAGAACAGACCTGGTTGAGGCCCACTCCGTTCTGTACGAGACGAAGGGCAGCAGGGGGCGTGTTCAAAATTCCAAAATTCTTTTTTTTTCTAATAATGCCGTCCTAACTGACGAACGCCGTAAACCCCAACGTCAACCAACCCACAGAAAAAATCAGATAATAAGATATTCTTCAAAACATGGAAGCAATAGTCTATATATATAGTATATTGAACAAATTTTTGCGCTGACTTTTCGAGTGTTGGGTCGGCTCTAAGATTTGTGTCGTTGGACGGTTTCAATGCTATTACACTATACTATACCTGTTACACTTTTACCAGACCCAACTTGTACCTAAGCAAAGTTGTTGTCTCGCAAATACCCTTTTATTAATAGTATGCCTGTACTTTGATGGCAACCGATTGATCGGCGATAATGATAGGGTTAGTCTAGACTTTTAGCGTCAGACACCATCCAAGCAAGTTTTGTTAACCCTCCTCTGGATGAAGTGGTACAATGGTATCTGATTCATGTCATTTCTTCTCTTTCCCGTGATAGCGCTCACTCAGCGTCCCCCAGTCCAATGACTCTGCACCTCGGGGAGAGCACAGGTACCTACCTGCTGTTTTTGCTGTATTATTGAGACCTACAGGTAGGTAATGGGATGGAATACAAAACACTACCAGGTATCGCATTTGTTTTTGGGCGGGGGGTGGTCTCAGTGTGCCGTTGCCGTTGTACTATTAATTCGTAATCATCGTGTTGACCGGGATCTACAACTCTTCAGAGGCGCAGAGGCGCACACGAACACCGTCTTCACAGAGGTAAAGACAAAGTGACCGAAAAGTGGATATATTACGTATGTACATGTTGATGTAATAGTCCGGGAGGACGGGGTCTCGTACCCTCCGACGACCTCGGAGCGTGTTGCTCGAAGATTGTTCCTCGAAGATTGTTCCTCGAAGATTGTTCCTCGGAGATTGTTGCTCAAAGATTGTTCCTCGAAGATTGTTCTTCTAAGATTGTTCCTCTAAGATTGTTCCTCTAAGATTGTTCCTCTAAGATTGTTCCTCTAAGATTGTTCCTCTAACTTATAAGGTTGTTCCTTGAAGATTGTTCCTCGAAGATTGTTCCTCTAACCACGCAGTTGATATCGCCTCGTTATCTTCCTAGAGCCATCCATGCAACTGCTCCAATCAATCCCCCCCCCCCCCCCCCGACACCCCCTCCTTCCCCACCACCCGCACCATCGCCTAGACCTACCTAGCACCACGCGTATAGTAAACCCCTACATCTATGCGACCTAAAGATGTTAAAACCCTTTTGCCCCATTCCCCCCGCCCGCCCACCCACCCACCCCCTTGAACACTCCGCCCTCTCTTCACCGGTTGTGCGACTTACAGGATATACATAATAAACTGGTACATTCCTTCCAAAACCGTTAGATTTAACCCCTTAAAGGATTTATAGTTTCCACGCACATTTTGAGTTGCCCCGCCCACCCCCCCGCCCCCCCCTCACCCCCGCTCCCCCTTGTTCAAACCCGGCCCCCGCGCCCATAAAAACTCCGCCCTCCCCTCACCGGTTATACGACTTACAGGATACACTTCAAGTCTTGATAAACTGATGCATTTCCGTCCACAGCTGTCAGTTGCTGTCCCCTTCAGAAACGGGTTTTATAGTTTCCGCGCAGACTGACAAACATCACCCTGTTGACCTTGATAGCTACACTGTAGTTGCAAGGGGAGTCGCCGACCTATATCCTTAATGAGGACACACAACCCGTATTCGCGCGATCGGAGTATCACACACAGCTTGCAAAGACGAGTTTCGACAAAATCTTCGATCTCACAGCTAGAGTGTGTTTTTGTTTTTATAATACAGTGGGAACCGAAGGACACGCCAGCTAGCGCTGGACTGCGAAGGCAATAGAGTTAAATCGACACACGACGTGTATGACGAGAATGACGTGTATGACGTGTATGACGTGTATGAAAATACGTGGAAGTGTTGTGAGCTTATTAAGCTTTATATTTTTCCCCATCAGGGAGGATAAAAAAAACAAAAAAATACCCGTTATATAGATAGAGTCCTATATCCTTAGACTAATGAGGACACACAGCCCGTAATACGCGCGAACGGAGTATCACACACACAGCTTGCAAGGATGAGTTTCGACAAAATCTTCGATCTCACAGCTGGAGTGTACTTTTATTTTTATAATAGTAGTCTATAGGTGAACGATTCGGTTCACCTCGGGGACCTCCAGGATAAATAGGGTGGGCGGAAACGCCGAGCCGCCTGAGGCATGTTGGACGCCTTGCAGATACAGTTAGAAGAGTTGGGGCCAGGGCTAGGGTTACGGTTAAGGTTACGGTTTTACGGTTACTGTTACTGTTACGGTTACGGTTACGGTTATGGTTGCGGTTACGGTTACCGTTACGGTTACGGTTACGGTTGGGGTTTCGGTTACGATTACGATTGGGTTTTCGGTTGGGGTTATAGGGTTAGGGGTAGGGTCAGAGTTAGGGGTAGATTCAGTGAAGGCCAAGTATTGTAAAAATGCCGTTGGTCAAGGGGGTTATCGAGTTAGTGAGTAATGAGACGTATGCGCCGGTACGGACCTGGAACATCGTAGACTGACTGCCGATTTCACTTTTACATGTTTCTGGTGGAGGCATGAATTGCGTCAGCTGTGATATATGCGTGTACCACCTCGGGTTGTTTGTGCTTTTCCCTGGGGTATTCCTCAGCTCCAAAGTGACTGGAGCCTGTCCTGTGTGACCACGGACTTGATTATGCGAGTTTATGTGAGAACAACAACGACAACAACAAGGGCTTACGGTCAGGTTAGGGTTAGATTCAGTGATGAAGGCAAAGTATTGAAAAAAGAGCCGCCGGTCAAGCGGCTGAAAGCGCTGTCTGCTCTGTCTCCTGACATATTTTTATCGCGTCTTTGATCTAGGGGGCCCGTTGTCATACCCACGGGAGGAAACAATATTATTAGACTATAGTAAGAATATCAGAAAAACAGAAGAACAAAAGAGGAAAGAAGGCAATTTGTGGTGGTTGCAGTGGAGCACATGTCTTGCGAAAAAAGAAAACGGAGAAACACTCCTAAAACTACAATAATGGTCGAAACGAGAAAGAAAAATAAACAAGAGCGCGTCGTGACTTCTGCGCGAATCGAGAATATATATTTACATGTTTTTTAACCAGGTGTACACAACTTTGTTGAGGTACTGCAGCATCAGCATCGGTGTCCTCCACCACTTGCATTTTGCGTGGAAGCTCTCACCGCTTCCATGGAAGCTTCCATAGCTTCCATGAGAGCTTTCATGGAGGCTTCCATGGACGATATGGAAGATATGAAAGCTTCCACGAAAGTAACTTCCACGGGAGCTTCCACGAAAGCTTCCACGAAAGCTTCCATGGAAGTAACTTCCACGAAAGCTTCCATGAAAGCTTTTATGGATGTAATGGAAGCTTTCGCGGAAGTTATGGAGGCTTTCATGGAAGTGACTTGCACGTAAGCTTTCATGGAATCTTCCGTCGAAGCTTCCATGGAAGATATGGAAGATATGAAAGCTTTCAATGAAGCAACTTCCACGGGAGCTTCGACGAAAGCTTCCACGAAAGCTTCCACGGAAGTAACTTCCACGAAAGCTTCCATGGAAGCTTTCATGGAAGTGATGGAAGCTGTCGTGGAAGTGATGAAAGCTTCCATGGAAGTTACTTCCATGGAAGCTTAGGGTTAGGGTTAGGGTTAGGTTTAGGGTTGGGGTTAGAGTTGGGGTTACGGTTATTGTTAGGGTTAGGGTTAGGGTTAGGGTTAGGGTTAGGGTTAGGTTGCTTCCGTGGAAGCTTCCGTGGAAGCTTTCATGGAAGCTTCCGTGGAAGTTGTTTCCGTGGAAGTTGCTTCCGTTGAAGCTTCCGCGGAAGCTTTCATGGAAGTTGCTTCCGTGGAAGTTGCTTCCGCGGAAGCTTTCGTGGAAGTTGCTTCCGTGGAAGCTTCCGTGGAAGCTTTCATGGAAGCTTCCGTGGAAGTTGCTTCCGTCGAAGCTTCCGTGGAAGTTGCTTCCGTGGAAGCTTCCGTGGAAGCTTTCATGGGAGCTCCCGTGGAAGTTGCTTCCGTGGAAGCTTTCATGGAAGCTTCCGTGGAAGTTGTCTCGGTGGAAGCTTCCGTGGAAGTTGCTTCCGCGGAAGCTTCCGTGGAAGCGTTCGTGGACGTTGCTTCCGTGGGAGCGTTCGTGGAAGCTCCCGTGGAAGTTGATTCCGTGGAAGCTTCCGTGGAAGCTTCCGTGGAAGTTGCTTCCGTGGAAGGTTCCGTGGAATCTTTCATGGAAGCGTTCATGGAAGATTCTGTGGAATTTGCTTCGGTGGAAGCTTCCACGGCATGGAAGCGTGGAAGCTTCCGTGGAAGCTTCCACACTTTCATTAAAGCTTCTATTGCTTCCATGAAAGCTTCCATGGAAGCGATGGAAGCTTCCGTGGAAGTCGTGGAAGCTTCCATATTTTCCACGGAAGCTTCCATGGAAGCTTTTACGAGCTTCCACCAAAAATGCAGATAGTGCAGGTGGCCCGTTTTGCTTCGTATCATCCCCCCTGTCTGGCTCATTCGAAGATTATTTGTTTTGCACTCCTCTGGTGGTGGCGCAGTTTTTTATCACGGTGTGGTGCTGGTGGCACCGCTGTATGGTGCAGGTTCTTCAATGACCGAACCCCATCGCACCCAACGACGCACATTGCAGCAGTAGTATTAAATAGTGGCAGCTGCCCGTTTAAAGCACCATGTAGATAGTGTATCGAGCCGGTAGGGTCCCTCGCAGCACAGACGCCAAGTTGGATCTTCTTACTGGGCTGGCGTTCAGGTCATCATGTATTCGTTTCCCAGGGTATTCCTCAGCTCAAGAGAGACTGGAGCCTGTCCTGTGACCACAGACTTGATTATGCGAGAGCAACAACAACAACAACAGCAACAACAACAACAACAACAACAACAACAACAACAACAACAACAACAACAACTCGTGGGTTCGAATCCCACGGCGGTCACCAATGTGAATAGGTCCTCTATCCCAGAACGGACGAAGTCGCGAAGATGCCGAGGCGGAAGAGCACCTTTACGGCCGGTGTAGCCAAGCATTTTCTTTAGTTCGTTTAGCAAGGAGAGGTGCTAGAGCTCGGCCCAACCAAGAGGGGTCATGGAGGCTATCGTCCTTACAAGCCTCGCCTCTCGGTCTTGGTTCCGTGCCCTGATATTCAGTCAGGTACCTGGCGCACGACGAAAGATCCCGTCAGGATACCAGATTCAGGACCGACCCTCTGTGAAAACGGAAGGGTCTCAGAAATGATATCGGAAGCGGGCAGACTCTCTTAGGCCTGACGTTGGAGGTATCCATCCGTATATATACGCATAATGTGAGTTCTAGACTATACGTGTAAGATCTATACGTTGTACGTCCTACCATGTTCATCACATACCAGTCCGATATCCGATATGTCCGATAGATATGTCCGGTATAGGTCGACCCTATCGTTTAGCTGGCACTTCGGGAGCACATCACACGTTTTCACCAAGATCTAAGGTGTCGGCTGACGGTCTAGTGTTGACCCGTCAGCGTGTTTGGATTTATCATACTAGTTTCAGTGTTGTACTTCCTTGACGGCTGTCCGTCAAGGAGCAACAGTGCCGTCAAACCCACATCAGCTTATCTATCTTTGGTTTTCACAGAAAAAAAAAAGTGGCGGTTTGCTTCGTATCTTTCGACCTGTCTGTGCTGTTATTTTCATATTTCTCCGACACGGGAGTGTTCCGAAATCGTTCCATATGCCTACTCGTATGTTTCTTGCACGTCGTTGTTTTGTTTCGTCCCCAAATAAGTTGCTTCGGTTCTCAAAACATTCCATGAATAATGTGTAAATATTGAAAAACGTCAGCTAGCTGTGAGATTGAAGATTTCGTCGAAACTCATCTTTGCAAGCTGTGTATGAGACTCCGATCGCGCGTATTCCTGGGTCTGTACATATGTTGTCGGTGATGACCGTCGGTGTTGTTGCCTTATGTTCTACCCCTTTAACGAAAAACCTACACGGAGTATCGCAGGGGGAGAGTGGCGAGTAAGTAATGGCAGGAAACCGGTGCAGACACAGACAGGGCAACCAAGGGCCGAGCGTGGCGCTTTGAAGACGAAGCAAAATAAGCTCGGACTGGTTAGGTTCGGGTTAGTTTTGATATATAGTTTGAGTTAGAGGGTTAGGGTTAGTTGAGACTAGGGTTCGGTTAGTTTCTCTATTGCCTGCAGACGCAAAGGAAGGCGGTTCTGGTGGGTGAATGACGGCAGGCAACCGGTCGGTGTAGGTAGAACTCGAGAGGGGGGGCGAACGCGGCGCTTCATGTACAAAGCCATCTGTTAGCGATAAGGTTGGAAATAGGGTCAGGATTAGGGGTGTTAGGTAGAACTCGCGGGGGGGGGGGCGAACGTGGCGCTTCGTGCACAAAGCCAGCTAACTGTTAGCGATAAGGTTGGAAATAGGGTCAGGATGTTCGTTTGCAATTTATTAAAATGAAAATACACTCCAGCTGTGAGATCGAAGATTTCGTTGAAACTCATCTTTGCAAGCTGTGTGTGATACTCCGATCGCGCGTATTACGAGTTGTGTGTCCTCACTAAGGATATAGGTCGGCAACTCCCCTTACAACTACAGTGTAGCTATCAGGGTCAACAGGGTGATTTTAGTCAGTCTGTGCGCGGAAACTATAAAACCCGCTTCTGAGGGGGACAAAATCTGGCAGCTGTGGAGGGAAATGTATCCTTTTATCAAGTGAATCCTGTAACTCGAATAACCGGTGAGGGGGGGGGGCGGAGTTTTGAAGGACGTGGGGGCCTGGTTTTGATCAAAAGCGAGCGGGGTTGGAGGGGGGGGGGGAGGGGGGGGGAAGGGGGGGGGGGGGCGGACGGGCGGGCAATCTGTGCATGTAAGCTATAAATCCTTTCAAGGGGATAAATGTGACGGTTTTGGAAGAAAAAAAAAAAAAAAAAATGCACCTGTTTATCATGGGGGGGGGGGGGGTTGGGGCGGGGGTGGGGCGTGTGGGGCAGCTCAATCTGTGCGTGGAAACTATACAATATTTTGAAGAGATAAATGTGACGGTTTTGGAAATAATGCAATTTAGTAGCATCTGACGCCACAAGGAAGAAGTCAATATCGGCGGGGAGATGACGGCAAGCATCCCGTGCAGATACAGATCGAGGGAGAAGCATACGTGACGCTTCAGACATAAAGCAATCGGTTAGGACTACGTAGGGTGTCATTGAGAGAGGAGCAGGGCGAGGGGTACCGAGTTCCACTACCAAGTGACGTCGTAGATGGAGGTGATATTGACGCGTAGATTGCGTACAGCAACAGACAGATGCGCAATACTATCCGAGAGAAGCAACGAACGTGAAGCTCTTCAGGCAAACCAATCGGGTAGGGCTACTTGTACAGGTCTGGAAGAGGGGCAGGGGTAGGGGTAGGTTCAGTGCCACATGGCGACGTAGCCGCAGGCGGTTTAGACGAGTACATGACGGAAAGCGACAGACAGGTGCGAATACAATTCGAGGGAAGAACGAATGTAACGCTCTTGAGAGAAAAGAAGCAAATCGGTGGAGTTGAAGGAGTGAGTTACGGTGAGTTCAGGGAAAGGAAGCGATAGGGAGCGTTAGGGGTGAGGTTGGGCACATGATAGGGAGGGTTAGTTTTACCGCCACCTGATGCCCCAGAGGAAGGCGAGTTTGACGAGTAGATAACGGCAAGCAACCGGCGTAGATACAACAAAGGGAGGACCGAGTGGGCGTTACGGCTCAAGACACGCAACAACCAAAATCGAGTAGATAACGGCAAGCAACCGGCTTAGATACAACGAAGGAAGGACCGAGTGGGCGTTACGGCCCAAGACACGCAACAGCAAAACCCGCGAGTGCCTTACACCGAGGAACGTTAGTTTCGGCTGGCACAAAACGGCAAGCGACTGGTGCAGATACGTACCAGTACCAGAATATACTTCAAGCGAGAAAGGAACAAACGTCACGCTTCAGACAAAACAAAGAAACGGTGCAAGCAACGATAGCGCGAAGACGCGACTTGCCGGGGAGCACACGCGAGCGTTGAAGAATTCCTTAATCTGACTGCTCACGCGATGAACCCGCAGCCAACAAGAACGTGTCCCAGTATATAAAATACTGCGTTCACCGTCCAAGTGGTTACAACTGAGACATCCCCCGGTACGGGCGAAAGCAGATTCTAAGAAACTTTCGAGCCCGTATCATGAGAACCTCATCATCCATCATCCATCATCCATCGTCCATCATCCATCATCCATCATCACCCGAAACATGACGTCGAAGGCATTCATGTTCAATCGCTCAATCCGACCAGCACGTCAATGCGCTAGTCCTAAAACAAATCACTCGCAAAAATACCACACCAACCGGTTGTTCCTCCTCTTAGAAACGTTTTGGTCCAAAAAAAGCACCCTGTACAGTGAGATGACTCAAACTGCAGCACGTATCCACTCTAATTGCAATAAGTTTTTCCCCAGGGACGCGGGTGTGGTTCGAAAGGGGATCATCCGCCGCGTGTGGAACCCGAACAGCGATACTAGCAGCCAACGGCAAGCGCGCGCATTCAGGAATCGCTCACGAAGATCTCTGCCAGGAAGGAGAACCACTGGGACAGATGTTCAAAAAAAAACAGAATCGCCCAGAAGGGCCATCCGACAAAAAAAACATAAACCCACGCCTAGTTCCGAGAGGGAGGCCTACACAGCGGGGGGCCATTCATAATTAAGTCAAGTAAAAGACAAGAAACAGCAAATGCATTGATTAAATTGACAGGCATTATTGATTCGTAGACAAACTCCACCCCTCCGGTATGTTCGTTTTGCTTTTCGCTACCGTCTACTTGTTGCGTACTCTCGTAGTCGCCGGCAACACAAGCCTCGCAACGATGGGCGTAAGCACATTAGGAACTACACATTTCTGACTCAACGACATTTCTGCCGGAACTGAAGAACGAACAAATATCGTTGGAATGCCGTTCATGTTTTACGACATTTTTCGTTGCATAACTAGGTCGTGGGATTTCCCCATCGGTTTGCAAAAAAAACACACACACACATTTCCTGAAAGGCGGTACAGAGCCCTCTCCCGGGACGAATCTCAGAAAAAAAAAGGCTGCACCCGTGAGAATGCATCTTTTTTCGTCAATTGTTTGTTTTAAACCATCGCTTTTACTCTCCGGCGCTCAACGCGTAAGAGGTTTTGACCCTCAGCGAACTTCTGGACAAGCCGGGTTCAGAACTCCCACTTTTTCAGCTTTTAATGCTCGTTGATTTGCATCGATATGTGTGGCATGGACCGCGCAGCCAAAACAAGAAGGCGTCAGTGTATCTTGCTCAATTTAGTTCGCCACGCGCGGTACCCGAGCAGCGCCTCTAGCACCCCACGGCTAGTCGTAGGGCAGGCGTACTCATACTCGCTCGCCAAATGTGCGCGAATAAGAAAGAATGGGCCAAAGAAAAAGAAATACAGGGGCACCGCCGACATCAATGCCGCCAGAACTCCGGCGCCTGTCAGGAAAGTCTACCCAACACCGCGTACGCCTCCTCCCGGGCCCCCACATCCTCTAACTCATTCCCGTGCAACACCAAGCTAGGCAACAATAACGTCTCCATGCCCTCGCCCATAACATCCACGACCGCCGACCTATACCCTCCCAATCTACCACCCCCACCTCCACCTCCACCCCAGCCATCCCCTTCGCGTTTGAGGACTTGCACGCACATTGCTGCTATCTTCCCCCTCGCCTTGCCTGCGCGGATAGCGGCTTCTCCTAGGGAAACTCTTGCGTTTGTCAGGACTGGGGGAGCCTGTGAGCTAGCGGCATACGCTAACGCGCTGCTGTTTCCCGACTTGGAGCCTGCTTGGCCGGAGAAGGCCTGAGAAGAGAGAGGGGTAAGGGACGGAGGTGGGGGAGGGGGGGTTGATAAACCATATCGGTGACGACGGTGGAACGGCGGGCGGGCAGGGGGGGGCGCATTAGCATACATGGCCGTGATGTTAAAGGCCATAGACCCTCGCATCCTTACAACACCGGGACAAAGCACGTCAGGTTTTCACCGACCAGGCTTTTCAGGCCTTTGTTTCGCCGGCTCCGGGCACCTTTGCTCGGGGAACCAACCTTTCGCGAGCGGCCGCCCTATTGGTTTCGAAACGTTCAGTTTTGGCGGTCTCTTGTCCCGCCACCTTTCTGCGCCGCAGATAAAACTATTTGCTACGCTGCTTGGAAAATGGAGGTGCCCCCCCGCATCGTGGCCTTGGTGCAGCCTTAAAATATCCCGCAAAACATCCCGCAAAACATCCCGCATCCCAAATAGAGGGTGGGTGTTTGGGCGATGGGCGTTGGAGCAGATGCGTTCGACGGCAAGAAAGTGGCGTAGACTTAGAATGAGATATACGCCACTTTTGGAGGTTCTCAAGCGCTAAAAAGTGTATTATTTTCTTGGACTCAGATATAAGCAGTTATTGGAGGCCATCAAGTGATTACGAAGTGGCTGATATTTGGGCTCAGATATAAGCCATATTTTGGAGGTTCTCAAGTGATTAAAAAACGGCTTATCCTTAGACTCAGATATAAGCCACTTTTGGGAGGCTCTCAAATAACAAAAAAGTGGCTTAGACTTGGAATGAGATATAAGCCACTTTTGGAGGTTCTCACGTAATAACAAAGTGGCTTACATTTAGACTCAGATATAAGCCACTTTTGGAGGTTCTCAAGTGATAACAAAGTGGCCAATATTTAGACTCAGACTGTTACAGTGCCATTTTTTCAGCCAAACGTTTTCCGCGTGACGGGGCTTTCCACTGAGAAACGGCCGTCCTATACCCAATATATCAGGAAGCTCGTATGTACTTCCTAAGGTACTACAGTACATCAGTTATGCCTCTAGTCCAAGGGATTGTGCATCAGTGTCATCAGTGCCAGGCGAACACTGTCAGTCATAGTCGAGTCTTGGGCGAGGGACGGAGCTCCTGAAGTAAGCAACGTGCAGTAAGGGGAAAATGACAAGCACCTCTACCGTACCATGCGCCTTAACATCACACCCTCGGTGATAACTTTCACGGTTCTACTACAGAATATATCACCGGGGTGGAATACCGGAGGGGGGGGGGGGTATACAACGTGATGTGCGGTACATGCGTCTTGGTAGCATCGTGGCCGAAACATTGTTGAAGAAGCACACACAATGGCGGGAGAGAACCGACAGGAGACGGACGCAATCCAGCATTCATGAGAGGGTCAAACCGCTCTAACAAACTACTTCAACACAGCAGCAAATAACCGCCGACCTGCAGCGAAACAGCGGCAGATCTGCAGCGGGCAGCAATTGCCCCGAAAATCGATACAAAACGAACAGGGGTCACCCTGCGGTAGACTCAAGAGGGAAACAATGACGACTAAAACTGAAGCTTGCAACATCGCCGACACCAAGCAGCCCGGGCTGCTCCCAACAGCCCGGGCTGCTGGGGTAGGTTGTGTCCTCACTGCAATGAAAGAAACGGTATCATACCACACGCGCAACGTGGTGGAACTCGTATTGTTGCTGCTCGTTCTTCCTAGACAAATAATACGCTCGCCCCACGCACAAAACAGCAAGAACGAGGCATCTCACCACCGGTCCATGCCGCCGTGCCGCCGCCTCGATATCCCGCCTGGCCCCCGCTGGTAGCTTGAGCAGCTTAACCACATCGTCACCGTCGAGGAGAAGCAGCGCCTGGTTAGCGACAAACCGCACAGCGCAAGGCACACCACCAACGTATCCGAGACGGGTGTTGCTGCTCAGTGTTGCTAAAGGCTCAGTCAAAGGTTACCGTAGGCGGAGGGGGGGCTCAGTCAAACGTTACGGTAGGCGGGGGGTAGGCTCAGCCAAAGGTTACGGTGGGCGGGGGGTAGGCTCAGTCAAAGGCTACGGTAGGCGGGGGGGGGGGCTTACTCAAAGGCTACGGTAGGCGGGGGGTATCGCATGTTCATTACCCAGCATACGCCGTTCCCGCGGGTGGCCCTGGACCTCGCTCAAGAGCGGACTCTAACATGATTTGCTGGCGCCATGCTACTACTACAAGGTAGCACTCTTTGAGCCCAGACATGCTCTCAATGGCGTTCCTGCACTGCGGAGCACCGAAAGAAATCGCGCGGATCCGAGGTGTACTTTTTACAGTGTATGGTTGTTGCAACACAAGTTGCATACTTGTCCCATGGGATCGGGCGTTGGGCATTATTCTTCAAGGTCGGTTGAAACCTATTAATGGGTGGGATGAGCTCCTCAAGTAAGGACTCGCAAAAAAAGCGAGGAACCTCTTCATGAAAAAAAAACAGGTGACATGGCGCTAGCCATAATAGTGTATTGAGGTATATACCCCTTTCTTCGCAAAAACGTGTTCGGAATGACGGGGGCTCCTTTCAATACTATCAATACTATAAATACTGTCAACAAAATCGCTGAAATATCATTCTTGTTTTGCAATATGATATTGTTGTGTACCTAAAACATTATCGGTTCGTTGATCGGGTTGCAAACGCCCTCTCCGTTTACTCAAGAACAAGTTCTCGGGTTTGGTAGAGAGCTCCTGAAGTGATCACCCTCGGAGGGAACAAAGAAACAATCGTAAACCTCTACCGTACTGTTAGCACTATTACTATACAATTAATACTATTACTATTGGGGTACTATTGGGGTACTATTCGCATACCATCAGTAGCATGTGTCACACCCCTACTCGGCGTAGAACTCGACTGATGCTCCCGAGTAAAATCGAGGAGGGGCGTCACCCCGACCTACCCCTGTGCGGTCACCACCCACCGTATATCCTGAGAGGCATGCTTCCACGCTACAGTTTTCGGGCTCCGTCCTGTGACCGCACACCAGGCTACTGTATAGCGATGAGAGAATGTAACAACAACAACAACAACCACCACCACCACCGGCCGCTGTTATCACCTGCCCCGTGCCGTCGTCGACGTTAGCAGACCCTTCCCAGCGCACCTCCCAGTTTGAAGCGACGTCACACCTCGCCCAGCACGTTCCAGCAACGAGGTCCCTCTCTCGGATCTACTTAGGGTTAGGGTTAGGGTTAGGGGTAGCTTAGCCGGAGCGTGCGGCATATCATCGTGGGTATCGCCGCCATGTCCGAAGAGCATTGCCCTTGTGAGGTATCGTTCGTAGCACGCGAGATCGAGCTGCCACACACAGGTTGCAAACAAAATGTTCGACGAATTCCTCGATCTTGCTGTTAGTGTGAGGTGTCCTGACAATACCGTAAACCAGAAGAAAAAATAAAACGTGCTTGACTCTTCTACATAGGAGCAACCCGCAGAAAGAGCTAAAAGCGCACGACAACTAAAACGCGCGCTACGGTAGGGTAGCACTGTTTGGCTAAAATCCTGTCCGAACGACGAGGCTCCGTAACCATTCAAACATCTTTTTTTTATGCAATAACGTTATTTTTGCATACCCCCTTTTTTTGCCCATGATCAAGGATACGGTATTATTGCGTTACGATAAACCTCCTTTTTGACTGCCGGTTTTGAGGTATCGTAACATATCATATCATATCATATCATATCATATCATATCATATCATATCATATCATACCATATCATATCATATCATATCATATCATATCATATCATATCATAATCATATCACATCATATCATATCATATCACATCACATCATATAATATCATATCATATCATATCATATCATATCATGTTATATCATGTTATATCATATCATACATACTATCGCACTATCATACTCGCACGAGCGACTCCGCACCCTCACCGACAAAAACACGTTGTAGACTAATAGTTTGGTGCACGAAGCTAACCATCCGTTGGGGGATTCATATCGAAAAAAAAATCAGTTAACAGCACGAAGAAACCCTAACGCCGCAAGGAATAGGGGGGTCACTCTCGCGCGCGTGACCCCCGAGCCGCTGACGAAAAAAAAAAAAAAAAAAAAAAAACTGAAGAGCCTTCGAAACAACAATGGTTGGTACACCTCTACCCTATTAATAGGATGTTGTCTCAAGCACGTTCCACGCCATGTGCACGGTACGGCTGGAGGACGCCTGCTGCGATAGAGATCACATTTTTTCGCAATTTGCTTTTCTTTTCTCGCTGAATCTTTTAGGCACTCGTTAACCCAATATCGCCGGAACGTCACTTTTGTTGTTTTCGTATTATTTTTTTATTGGCTTTCGTTTACACCTATTAACAGGGCACGAGATTTTTTATCGGGTTGCACTTTCATTTTCTCAAAAAACAGCCGGCTTTGTGGGAGGGGCATATGGTGTAAATCTTCTCAAGCCAAGAACCTTGAAGGGGAAAAAACAATGGTTGGTAAGGTCACCTCTACCGTTCCATGTGTCGGAGCCGACTCGCCAGAACACCACTTCGAAGAGAATCTCTCGTGCACATAAAACGGGGTACCGATAACAACCCCGCTTGCCATGTGGCCACCCCACGGTTGCGCACGAGCAGCAGGCGACGCCGGGCGACAAGGGCCAGGCAAACGATCATCAAGCTACGAAAAAAACATTCTACCCGCTCACCGCGCCACAGTGTCGGCACCACGTCGCCGCCTTCGCAAACCTCACGCTGACCACCGACATGCACGTAATCCTTCGAGAAGCACGAACGAGAACGCCGCGCTTGCACATCTCGCCCAAAGTGGGCACCGTCGATCCTAGAACTGATCTCTGAATCGATCTCGGCACCGGTTCGGGGACCGGTCCCGAACACTTTCGTTTTCCTCTCGTCTTCTCAGACACATCACGGGCATCATCAAAACTTTGCTTTGAATTGCCCGCCGCAGGCCAACCACCGGACGAGCCGTGAACGCCTGCGAGGCGGGACAGCGACATCCCGTAACCTGTGTCGTTCTTCCCTGGCGTGCACCTGGCGGGTGTCGCGGATGAGCCGCTAGAACAGCGATCACCGCTGTCTTCGTGATGCCGCTCTGGTGCCGCGGTGACGGCTAAACTCTCCGCGCTCTCACGGGGAGGTGGTAGCGTCCGCTCTTGACCTAACCCTAACCCTAGCCCCGGCGGCTGTGCCGACGAAGGTGGGGGCGACGGGGGAGCGTTCAAAGGGTGCGTGTCGAGAAGCAACTCACGCCCGCCGCGCGTAGCCCTGATCACGCCCCGTCCATGCAGCGTCGTGGCACCATGCGAAGAAGAACCTTGAAAAAAACTTCGAGCTGCTCCTTCGGGCACGTCATCGCTTCCACCAGCACCTCCCTCCTCGGGGTCGCAAGCAGCCGTTGCGGGCGTAGGAAACAGGAGCAGCGGAGGGGACGACAAATTGCCGATCATTGAGCCGTCTCCTGAGTTAGCCGTAGAACTGACACCATAAACGTTTCCGTGCTCCGCGCCTAGCGGGGGGTAGGAGTCACTGGCGGGGGCGGGAGCAGACCAGCCTAAGACGGGGACGTACGCCGGGGGAGGGGGCAGTGCCAGAGATACCACCTGCGAGAACCGAGGGTGGCATGCGGGAGAGTGGGGGGTAGCGTAAGGTATTCGGAGGCGTTGCGATTGCGACAGGAGACGCGCGCTACAACGAGCGTATAAATACATATACTTCGAAGTATGGTACATTGTAGCCAGAATAGTTATGGTCGACAGGGCTCCTCAAGTAGACCATAAACAACAAAAACAAGCCAATAACGTTTGAACACCAGTTGCGTTTCATTCACTAGGACGGACACATGCTGCGGAAGAGGTTACCCCGATTTTGTTTCTGGAGGTGATCACTTGAGCACCGCCCGAAAACTGATTTTGCAGAGTAAAACGACAGTGCAACCATTGTAATGGAACAAACCCCATGGTCTGGAGGTATCCAAATGTATACAAATGTATAGATATATATGTATATGCATATATGATATAGAAAAACAGGAAAACACGAAATTCCGACCATTTTGGGCAAAGATGGGTTAAGGAGCCCCGTGTCTCCCGCACCATCACATTTTCAATTACAGTAGGGGTCCCCCAACAAAGCGGTATCCCTGTACAAGGCCGTCAAAATCGCGTGGCGCGACTGGGGAATTGCGGCTTCCCCCAACAAGGTGGTAATGTTGCTCTGGCACACCACAGCCTCGCTGGTGGATTCCTATATAGTGCTGCTGTATAGTCAGAGTCAACTTATGGGTGGGGGGTCGAGAGGTCCTCAAACGACAAGATATACAAAACCTGGGAGCACACTTTACCGTGCTGTTAGTACCATAAGTCAGGAGGGGGGCTGATCAACGCACCACAGTCCAGGGCACGTACATCCAGAGGCGCCGGCCGCGCTACACGAATGGCAACAAAGGGGTCAGGGGGCAAATTGAGTTGCCGTAATCTCTTAAGTAACGGAAACCACACAATTCCCTTCGCGCTAGCAGCTCGCATCCTACGATAGATTTCAAGTTGAGTAGGGCATGTACTCCACCTCTACCGTACCCGGATGCCACGCCTAAGTTTTTGCGTCATACTTGAGTATGTGGCTAGCAATGTGCAAGAGTCCGTTCCCGGATGTGTTTTTGGATGAAATCCCGGGGGCGTCGCAAGTGAAAAGGGATTTCCGATGAGCGATAAACGTACAAACAACGTAATACAAAAACTTGGAAAATCTAGACAAAAACATGTACCCCCGTGCACATAACCGGGTAAGGAACGCCAACCAGCCCCAACAAGTCTAGGTTTTAATGTGTACTATTACTAGTGGTACTCCCTAAAGTATGCCAGAGCCGCGGCATAGCGGGAAGAAAAATATTTGTACCAAAAAAACGGATAAACAAGGGCCACCAGCACCAGGCACCAAAACACTCACTTACGTACGACACGACACAAGCACCGTAAAACACCGACCAAGCCATCCATCCCCCAACCAACCAACCCACCCACCATGTGCTACAGCAGTACAGCACTACGTACTGCAGCAAAAAGATGCGTTGGTTCGTACTCGAACTTCACCAGAGCAGGCCGATATAGCAGAGAACAACAAAATGCCGTACCAAAAAAGAAAGAAAAAGCACAGGACCGCCTCCCACAGCCACGAGAGCACTCATCCACGTGCGAAACAACCAGCCCACTTTCCCATGCACAAAACACCCACACACCCATTCACCCACCGACCAACCCGTCCACCCGCCAAACCAAAAAACCCAACCGCCATGTGCTACAGCAGTACAGCAATACGTACAGCAGCAAACAGATACGTTAGGTCTGTACTCGCGCTGAGATTTCACTATTTTACTATTCTCCGCCACGCCGGGGAGAGAGCGAGCCGTCCCCGAGAGGGCGATTTCCCCCGCCCCCCGCTCGCCGAAGGCGGCGTCGGCGTCCGTTTTTTCGCCGGCGATATCGAGGGCTGGCGTATGGGGCGGCCGTGGCACGGTTGTGGTGGCCCGGGCGGTCCAGTGCCGCACGATAGAGCCGGCGCCGAGCGGGACATACTGAAACCGGCATAGTCGTGAAGATCCCGATCACATTTTTTTTTTTTTAATCTGGGGAAAATAAAGCTTGAGCTCACCACGTCCACGTGCTACATAATGCACGTTGTGAGTCATTTTAACTCAACTGTAATCGCAGTCCAACGCTAGCCGGCGTATCCCTCTGTTCCCGCGGTGACGACAGCGCAATATCCTACAGCGCAATCACCTTAGGGTATTACTTCATCCCCCTCCTTCCCCACCACCCGCACCATCGCCTAGACCTAGCACCAGGCGTATAGCAAACCCCTACATCTATGCGACCTAAAGCCTCCCCCCCACCCCCCCCCCCTCACACACACACATTTCCCCCCCCCTCCCCCACAAGGATATATAGTATATAGCTTCCACGCACAAATTGAGCTGCCCCACCTGTCCCCCCCCTCCCCGCCTCCCGCTCCCCTTTTGATCAAAATCAGGCCCCCACGCCCATAAAAACTCCACTCTCCCCTCACCGGTTATTCGACTTACAGGATTCACTTGATGAACTGATGCATTTCCTTCCACAGCTCTCAGATTTTGTCCCCCTCAGAAACGGGTTTTATAGTTTCCGCGCACAGACTGACTAACATCACCCTGTTGACCCTGATAGCTACACTGTAGTTGCAAGGGGAGTCGCCGACCTATATCCTTAATGAGGACACACAACCAGTAATACGCGCGATCGGAGTATCACACACAGATTGCGAAGATGAGTTTCGACAAAATATTCGATCTCACAGCTGGAGTGTATTTTAATTGTTAGAAAATATATAATAAGGATACTTTGGGGTGTCTGGGTTTCGAACCTCCTGTAGTAGGCCGGGTCATATTCGGGTATGCACCCTGGTATCCCTTGTACCGACTGGCGACCGCGGGCCGGGTGGTATCAGCTCTGAGGACTTCCGCTCGTAGGTGCGGAATGTCTTTGTCCAAAACGCAACAATTCGCTCGTTAAAACGCGGAGAAGTACCATGCCATCGGCCATGGACTTTCTCGTCCATATCTCAAGAGTTCACCAGAAACGCCAACAGCGAGAGCGGAACACCTTAGAGGAAAGGCCCTCCTAAACACCCCCGGAGCCGCTGTTAGATTTCTTACCTTAACAATTCCACCGCCCGACCGTGCTACCGCCAAATACACGCTCTTGCCGTTCCCGGATAGTCTCCGGCAAACACCTTGCACCTGCATGGGACGCGGACCGAAACAAACAGTGGTGCAAAACAAAATCAATTTTCCGTGTGTACGACCCCCTTTTAGCTTGGGAATATAAATTATCAAGCTAACGAAATTCTTGAAGCAGAAGAACTTCCATTTAGCTTCTGTAGTAAATACATTTTTTTTCCCGCCAATTTTCGATCTACTTTCAAGTAACTTTTGACAAACCCTTGCCAGTCTACAGTAATTTCTAGTATTTTATCCGGACAGCCTCCTGCAAACACCTTCCACCCGCGCGGGACACGAACCGAAATAAAAGTTGGCGCCAAACCAATCCCTACCCCCCCCCCCCCCGCATAACAAGTGTAACCCATGACGGGTACATCTAACTTGGGCTTTAGGTCAGCGGTAGACTGTCACCCTTGCTAGCGGTTGCGCTGGAGATAAACGTCTCTGGGTGAAATGTGCTACGTGCACAGCACTTTTCTCCGACTCGTTTTCCGTCAGCGCGAGCAAAACCCGATGACAATCAACGAACCTCCTGCAACCAACTTCCACCTATGGGGGACGCCAAGCGACACAAACATTGGTGCAAAAAACAAGGACGTGCCCTCTGTTCGGGATAAATTTTCTCGGGAACAGAACAATGGGAGCTGATGAAGAAGTTCTTGAAACAACCCTTCCTATATTTTGTCTAGGTACTTTATGAGGTTAACCTCCAGCCTTTTTTCAAGTAACTTCTGAAGCACCTTTGCCTGTCTAACTTATCGTGCTATACCCGGACAGCCTCCTGCAAAACGCCTTCCACATGTATGGGACACGAACCCAAGCACACATAGGTCGTGCGCACCGAGAGCGTCCCCTCGTCCTTTCCCGTGCGCGCTCGACGGTGGGGAACGGCCAACCGATTCCAGAGACCGATTCCACCTCCAGCAAAAACACCTACAGCGCATGAACGTTGTTCAGGAATTACCAAACTTGATGCACCACAGCAGCGCACCTCTGCGAAGAAAAGTCGCAAAATCGACTGCGTCCCCAGGTTTCGCAACACAAAGAACAACATACCACTCCCTTCTAGCACTGCACAAAACCAACACAACAATTTTCAAGCGCTTTCGTCCCCAAACACGTGAGTGCCGTTCTTTTTAGCACGACGAACAAGAAGCTAACCCTTTTAAACTCACGCAACCATTGTTGTCTTTGCCCTCCTCCGAGGGTGGTGGCTTGACAAAACAATGGTTGGTATACCTCACCCAAAAAACGAAGTTTGAGTAAAAATGTCCAACCCGATGACCAAACCAATTCATGGCTTAGGTACAAAAAATATCGACCTTGCAAGACAAAAATGGCAGCATTCCGACGGTTTTGGGCTAAGATGGGTTAAGGAGCCCCTCGTCATTCAAAACAATAAATTGCACTCCGACGATCTTGGGTTAACCCCTAACCCCTATTAAAGCCCTCAAATCCCTCCCTATTCTAAATTCAACTAAGTTTCTAAAAAAAAAGGGTTTCCCGTTGTAAAGGCTTTAAGGTGCCTCTCGTCATTCAGAAAAAAAAATACAAAAAAAACGCTACCTCCGTCGTAGAACGGGTCCTTTCACGGAAAAAATGTTTCACACCGTTCTCACAGGCGGTCCCCAAAAATCGCGGATGCGGCGCGAACACGAAGAACAACAAATCAACCCCTGAACTGAAAAACACCTCACCCACCGTCTTCAAATACGAACACGAATAACAACGGGTCAGCCCGGTACCGCTGCAAACATTGTCCCGCACTCTAACTCCAAGTAGATTGTCCCGAAAAAACGAGAGTGCAGCTCCAAAGGGTCAGACTTCGCAACACGAAAAAAAAGAGCGGAAACCACTTTACCCCTGCCAAAAAAGCATTGCCCCACACGATCTTGAAGTAATTTATCCCCAAAAGGGGGTTCAATTTCCAATACTCCACACTATTTCAACGTAATTTGTCCCCAGTAAGCGTGTGGGGCAGTCTAGAAAGAGTTAAGGCGTACCTGCACGGTCGAATACCCCGGAATCATGCCCGCTGGCCAACACTCCCTGCGCAAGCCCAAGTACACGCACACCCTGTCCACCCCCTCCTCAAGGGTCAAGCACAGCTGCATTTTCGTCCGAGATAGCACGTCGAACATGTCCACGCCCCCCATCCTGTCGCGCTTTCCCGCTGCGACTTCATGTCCAGGCCTAGCACCGCCGCCGCCGCCGGCCCCACCACCGAACGTGGTCGAGGCGGAACGAAAGCCAACTTCTCGCAGGAGACCTGTCACGGTTACAGATTCTCGCTCGTGGGACGAGGCAACTCTCGGACCGCCACCACTGCCGCCGCCGTCACCACCGCCGCGGGTGCCACCGCGTGTGCCACCGCCACCGCTCCTGGCACCTGCCGCGGCCACCCCATTTCTAGCAAGCCGAACGACCAGCGCCTCGCTGACAGAAAGACTGTGGATCCGAATCCCTTCAGCGCCCGTCCGATTCCTGGGATTTTCACGAACGGAGGCGGCGCTATCTTGTCCTCGCCCCGCCATGTTCACGCCCGCGACGCCAGGAGGGTCATTAGAAGGGGTGGGACACTGTTGCTGCTGCTGCTTCGCTGGCATGCTCTCCCTCCCCACCAGCCTCGCCTCCATTGCCATACAAGCCCCGCCCCCGCGAAACGCTACAGCGTCCACCCTCGCCCCCTGTTCCTCCTGCACGTTTACCCCCGCCGCTACCCGCGCATCGGTGGCTTTACACGCCTCACTCCCGCGAGACGGCGCACCCTCGCGCGCGCCCCCGGCAGAAACGCTCGGCGCAGATGAACCGCCTACAGCGGGGTGCGATCGCGGCAACGCCGAACTTGGCAAGGTGCCTCCAGCCACACCGCCACCGCCGCGGGCATCTCCACTCCCAAAGTTGGTAACCCTCGGCGGCGTTGGACCACCGACAGCGCGGTGCGGCAGCGGAAACGCCGACTGCGGCATAGCGCTTCCAGCTGCGCCACCGCCACCGCCACCTGCTCCCCCAAAATGTTTGGGTTGACCATCGCTGCCATGCCCGCTCCCAAATTTGTTGGTGTCATCTAGGACAAACATGTCCCGTGCATGCACGACAAGGTAGCTACGGAGAAGAACCCAGATGCCGTCGACAACCTTCAGCACCTCAAGCGCGCGCCCCGGCTCGTTGCTACGACGGGCCGATAACGACTGGTCGCTGCGACGGGCCGGGGACGGCTGATTCCCACCCCCGTCTTCCCTGCCAGGACACATTGGCCTCTTCTTCGTCTGAAACTCCGCTGCAGAACCTGCCCTACTTTTCGCTGTTGCTGCCGCTGATGCCCTCGATCTTGCCGCCGTACCGAGCATCACGACTTCCGTGCAGACGGCGAATTTCCGCACGAGCGCTAGTATGTTGGGCTCTTGCTCCTGCAGGAAGGAGCGGGAAGGGGGAGATGGGAGACACACAGGAGGGGGTGGTAAGCCGGGGGGGGGGGGGGTCATATCAATCATGACCGGAGTCCTTATGACCATCGTACCTCGCATCCCTACAATGCCACCACGGACAAGGTTGAGTTTTCACCGACCAGTCAGACATCGCGCGCACCAAGCGCGAAGCGTCGTGAGATGTTCCGGGAGTTGCACGAAGGGTGAGCTGTATCCTACTAAGAACCACTTGTGAAGCGGACTTCCGTACCTTGTGCGTATTTTCTTGCACATGGATGACAGCTTCGAATTACTTCATCTATTTGTTTTCTGGTGTGGCCACTTCCAGCGACAGTAATGGGGATGCTCGGTAACTGCCTCGTGGGTGCCTTGCCATGCGCACACTACGTGATACGATAATTCCCCTTGCCCGGGGAGTTAAAGTTCTCCACTCCGCACCATAAAATCTAACTCGAACACCATCTCGGTCACGGCCAAAACATAACAACGAAAAAAAAAACTACGGTACCATAGTGGTATATCTAGCTCAGGTAGGGAGAGGCGTGTTTCACAGCACCGTTGTCAACCAACACCAACCCAGACCGGGGAGGGGGGTCATGTCATGCATGGCCGGAGTCCTTATCACCATCGACCCTCGCATCTCAACAATGCGGGGATGGGGCACGTCCGACACACAGGGAGGGGGCAGAGGGGGCGCAGGGCAGTTTACATGAAAACACGCGAAAGGTGTCGAGTTAAACGCTACTTACACCAGCGTATTTAACGACCTCGCAAAGCTAACGTCGGTCGAGTCCGCAGCGGGATACACCGGCGATGGTCTCAAAAACCCTCCTGCCAGATGAGACCCTCATCATCCCCACACCGAAACATACGCCTTAAGAATTAAAATGGCACAACAGCCACTGCAGGTAAGTTTAGGTAAGATACAGGAAAATACAGATGAGTACAAACAAGCATGAGTAGGTTCAGGTTGACAACGGCAAACGCAGGTACATACCAGGTATCGTTTAGAACGTGCACCCCCACCCCGACTTGGGTGTAACCCTACCCGCCACCACGGTTGGATGGCGTTTTCGTTTGCGGGAGCCATCCCACGGTAAGGTTGGTGTATCATATTCGAATCAGATTCCAATCAGATTCTAACAAATCCCTGAGGTCCTCACATGAGGAGCTCAGTATCTCACTTGAAAACAAATTTTGAAGGCATTCGTTCCCACAACCCGACCAAGCTTCTGTGCCTTAGTCCTGAACCAGTAGACATACTCGTGAAATTACTTCATCGACCGGCAGTTCCTCACGTGAGGAGCTCAATCGCCCAGGGACTTTCTGGCCCGATCATACAACTGCTATCCGAAAATAACCTCTCAGTTAGTTGACGATGCGTCGACGGCTGGTGGTATACCATCTTCAACACAATATAGGCAACCCCACTAGTCGCACCTCGCAGTCCACCTCCACGTGGGTCGTCTCCCCACGAGACCCATCTGCTGTCACCGAGGTAAACGATTCGTCTCTTTTTCGGCGGCCCCGCGCCCGCATCTCCAGCCCAGCAGGCACGAACGGCGTAGTTTCCGCTACAGGGTACCTGTCGTCGTGGGACCCCGAGGTATTCGTCGCGTCCTCTGACCCCCACGACGGTCGAGTCCTCACCCTGGCCTGGTCCGCGCGGCCCGCGCCAGCTGAATTAACGCCCCCGCACGGTGTGGGAACCCCAACCTCAATCGTGGATTGCTGCTTGGATGAGGTTCGTGAGGCAGCGGGAGCAGTGACCCCAGAACGAGCAGTGACCCCCGCAGGGCGGTCGGCAGGCGGCGCAAAAAATCCCAAATCAACGCCGCGCGTCGCCACCGCTGACGCGTCAGTGGAAGCAGTCTCCGAATGACATTGCCGGATCAAAACAACCGGCGCTCGAGCCGTGCGATCTCCCAACAATAACGATTCCGAAGCTGTCACCGCGGCACCCCCGCGCGGAAAAACCAGCAGCGAAGGAGCTTCCGATCCCGCTGGTTCACCGCGTCCAATAGCGTCCTTTTCACATCGAAGATCCTTTCGTCGGTCCCTCGCTCTTGCCGCGAAAGCCGAACGCGCCCCGGCCGGCACAGTCGCAATGCCTTGCCTGCAGCCGTCGAGGGCAACGCCCTTGCTACCCTCGAGCGACAGCCAACCCAGCACGCCGTCTCCTCGGTCCGCGTCGACGCCAAAAGGAGTGCGTATTGTAAAGGTGGCGTTAACCCCTGCTGCTGCTGCTGATGGTGATGATGATGCTGCCCCCCGTCCACCGGCACCACGCCCTCCACCGACAGCGCTGACACCGCCGGCACTTGCAAGAGCCAGCCGGGCGAGCGCTGGCACGCTCTCCACAGCGTTCTGCACGGCAACCTGCGGCGCGCGTTGCAGCAAGAGCGCTAGGGCTGTGAGCTGGCTGGAAGTCACGGCAAGAAATTCGTTGGATGCGCCTCATTATTCTTAGGCTCCTCACTTGACCCGGGGCACGTGCTACGATAGAGGCATTGAGGTATACCATTTTTTGGCACAACCGTTTTCTGAATGACGGGGCTCCTTATCATATCATACCATGTCATATCATATCATATCATATCATACCATATCATATCATATCATATCAAATAATATCATATCATATCATATCATATCATATCATACCATATAATATCATATCGGAATAGTACAGTATGATATGCCATTCTTGTTTTTCGTGGATATCAGGCCCTATTCCCTAGATCGTACTGCCTCGTTTTCACTACAATCCTTCAAGGCCATCCTGGCTCCTCCAGGGGCACTCCCTGGAGTGTTCCCTCATTGTTGACCTTCGAGAGTACGGTTACACGCACAACTCGCCTCGGTGTGTCTCCACAACATCCATCAAGGAAGAGAAAACCTGCGAAGGGACCACTGTCCCACATTTTTGCAACAAGAAAAAAAAAAAATGGGCTATGTCCACGCTAGGGTTTTGTTCATCGGGTTTATAATGCCAGGCTGTTTTCTCAAAATCAGTTTTGGGTGAGGTATACCAACCATACCAACCATTGTTTTATCAAGCCAACAACCTTGCACGGAAAAATGGTTGGTGCACCTCTACCTTGCTATTGCTGTACTACAATTAGTACTAAACTAATTGTACACTAATAGTAGCATGTTTCCCTAGAAGCATCTGACTGGCACGTTCGTGGGGCTCGACCCGTGCTGTTCGATGTCGTTCGTTTATGGCCCGACTTGCGGCGTTTACCATTTAACAGTACAGACCAAGTAAGCTGGTTGGCATTTGCTCCGCCAACCCACCAATAATAATTAACCGCAAAATGACACCATACTCGCAGCCTTATCCATGAGGGATTTATCCGTGTGTTTGACTTGCCTCCAAAGATTTCGACAGGGTCCTCGAGGCGGCTCGCAGAACGCCTTCGGGGGTCGGCGGCTGAAGCGAGTCCTGTTGCCAAGGGGGAGCAGCGCCACCGTTGTTGGTGTTCCCTAGATCTCCATGCCACCCCTCATCGGCACGCTGGACGAGGCATGGAACTCCCTGAGAAAAGCGCACACGGTCGAACAGATCTGTTGTTATGGCAGGTTGTGCGGGACCTGTGCGGCGCAGACCCAACCAACCCAACCAACCCAACCAACCCAAGAAAAAAGCATGTGCTAATCACTCAGATCGTCCGAATCTCGCCCGGCAAACGTGGGGTATAGGCCACGAAAGATCATATAGACACACGGATACTATATTTCTGCTTTGCAAGACAATAGATAACGAAGAGGGATCTGATCTGATCTGATCTGATCTGATCTGATCTGATCTGATATGATATGATATGATATGATATGATCTGATCTATCCCGTGGGTGCACCATTTTTCGCGAGGAAAGCGTGTGAAGGTAAGGTAGATAAAAATAACTTGCAGAACAAAAAATACGTCTGAGTCGTACAGCCTTCCAAACCCGACATCCACCGCAAAACGCAGGATCAGAGCAAAACCGCCGCACCACAAACTCTTGAGAGGAATGTAACCCACGCCGGGGACCGACATCAAGACGTGATTCGAGCGTCGCCCCTCAAGAGATTAGAGAACATACCTTGCCCCTAAGGGTCGAGGGCCGTTCCCAACGAACGCAAAAGGGTCGGGGGTAGTTCCCAACGAACGCAAAAAAATAATCGTAGTCCTGACCAAAAATCGCTCTTCCTCATGTTTCGAAACTCTAAAATGTAACGTATTTTTTTTTCAAATCGAGTATTCGTTTTCGTCAGGAATCGTGACATCAATTTCTACGCAAATTTTCAAAACTGATCAAAGTCAGGATTCCTGGCAAATATCACGATTCATGAAAATGCCGCGTACTTTCTGTCACGATTCCTGGCATTTGTTTTTGTTCGTTCAAACACCCCGCCTGCCAGAGGACTCCAAAACCCCACGGGAGACTGACTCCAAGACGCGATCCGAGCGCTGTCCCACAGGGGACTACGGACAAGTACAGAAACCAAACGCGGTGCCTCCGACTGCCAGAGAACCGCAAACATCACGGGAGATTGACTTGACACATTCGCTCCTTAACCCCTTTAGAGCCCCAAAATCATGGAATTTTAATACTAATTTCGAGTATTTTTCCCCCAGAAAGGGGTTCCAGTCGCAAAAGCGTTGAGGACGATTAATTATCAAGTTCAGAGAAAAGGCAATGCACCCGTGACTAGGAGGGCTGAAACGCATGTGAAATTGACGTATCCATTTTCTCACTACGCTCCAAAAATGATCCCACACTAAATCCTTGCATGTCTCTAAAAACGTGGACGCATAGAAAGACGCCTAATCCCCCGATACAAAACTCTTCAAGCTTCCGCGCGGTTACGATCGCGCGGAAAGAATCGGAGGGAGCACTGTGTGTTTTACTGAAACGGCGACGAAACCCAGACGATTTCGTTCCAATAGCGATCGTAACGTCGCAATCATGAAATAAAACAGTAGAACGGACGACTCGCCCCCCGGGATTCAGCGAAACGGCGGAAAACAATCAGAAGATTTCGATTTCGTGGCGTTGTAGTCATGACAAAAAAAAGCAGAACGGGCGCCCTAGCTGTCGGGATGCACCAAAACAACTGACAGAGCTCAAGCGATTTCGGTCCAATGGTGATCGTCACGTTATCCGTCAAGAAAACGTAAAACGGTAAAAGGTGCCTTGCATCTCGAACCGCAGCAAAACAGGAAACAAAACACGGGTAACTCCGATTCAATCGCGATTGTGACGTTGCAAGTCATGCAATAAAAAACCAGAATAGACTCCACGCGTCTCGGGATGAACTGCAGCTAGCACACGATCTAAACCAGCCGCTGCCACGACATAGAAAGCAGAACAGGCAGCTCACATCTCGTGACATAACACCAGCAGCCCACACGTCCTCCCCACCGTCCTCCATCTGATCTCCCTGGCTACTGCTGAAGTGGGAATACTGTTCCTTCTCGCCCAGAACCCTTCCTCGACAATCTTTCACGCGCATGGTTTCATCGCCGCCGTGCGCACACCCGCAACCGCGCTCTCCCCGGCAGGCACTGCAGCCGTCGGCCGCCGGATCTACTATGGCGCAAACGCCTCGTGGGTGATTTAAAAACTCCGCGTAGACGTCCCTGCGTAGTGCAACACACAAAAACGACGCGGAGTTAGATGCCCGAGAAGCATCCGATTCAAGAGTCGTTCCAAACAGGCCAGTGTTATCTCAGATCCTAAGGATATCATTTAGGCGTTTAGTATGACGTCACAATCATATACACTAGACACATCTAAAAATCGAAAATATCGCGATATTGGTCGTTTAGAGCCGAATTATGTGCGCTTGGAGTTTAGACCACCCCGGGCTGTTGGAATACTTCCACCGTACGCGGTCCGCACATACCAAAATATCGCGAGGGTGGGAATTCCCCCCTTCGCGATGTTTTGTGATTATTTTGGAAGAAAGACGCCGTTTACTTGTTGTGTTCGTGCCTGGGAGAGACCCACCTGCAGCCACATGGCCATCACACACAGCACATCCCAACAGCAAATACAACCGCTGCGCGTATGAAGCCTCAAGCGAGACACCATGAATAACGAACGACCGCGGCGGTTGGGTCAGCCCTTTGACAGACCGGCGCCCCTGCTCTCGAGTCCGGGCAAGATGTGCCTATTGCTTGGCTTCCGTTGATGAGGGCACACCACAGCAGTAACTGGAGCACAGAGCAGTCAGTTATTCCTCTGTTGTGTCAACCCACTTCCTTGCCTGCGTTCGCTCCTCGGCATCGGTCGCTTTTAGATTGTGCCTCTATCCGCAAGCTACCCCAACCGTAACCACCTAAAGCAACTCCAAAGCACGATACATCGCGGCTTCCGCGCGTTGAACTGTGGCGAGCAATTGTTGTTGCAGGCAACGTTCTCTGGCCCATGCCGTGTATGCCTCGTCTCAAACCCGTGGCAGCTGGTGCCCTACGCTGCTCTGGGTCTCGGGCGGGACGGGGCAAGTCTCGAGTTCTGGACCCTTGATGCGTGTGGAAAAAGCGCCATATTCAGTTTTAGACAGCACAGAGTGCACACACAAATATCGCGATGTATAATCAAGCGCCAAATGCCTAAATATCAGCGTACGTACGCGGAGTTTTAGATTTGTAAACTAAGCTGGTCATAGTAAAAACCTGTTCGGTGATACTTGCCCGGTTACTTGCGCGGTGGCTAATCGTTTTCTCTTTGGTTCTTAGAACAGTTTTGTCCGCCTTGTCGACTTGGTGACACCCCCGGGCTTTCACGCCAACCACACCCCGAATGGAAACCTCGCGCCTTTTGGTAGGTTCTAGTATTGGCGTCACAAGGCTCGACAAGCTGATTTGATAAATTTTAACGCTTTTATAACTGTGGAAACCCGTTTTTAGGGACAATTTTTGGGGAAATTGTATAGGAAGGGGTTTTGGGGCTCTAAAGGGGTTAAGTCCGTTGTCTCATACTATGGACGCTCCTTAACCGGGTGCCCTATTACTTGTACGAATCGTCAAGCATTGCACATGGCGCAGCGTCACATCGCGCCGGTTCCCTGGGGGGAGGTGCACTCATTACAAGAAAAGTCCTAGTTAGTCACAAAAACATAGCCCGATGCATCCCTACAATGCGGGGACAGAACATATCGGGTTTTCACCGACCAGGCAGACATTGCTTGCACCAAGCGCGAGTGTACCAGGGGGCGGTCGCTGCAGTGTCGTGTTGAGATGAGGGCCGCAAATATGTTCCAACACCGTTACCACGGACGGATCACCTGCACCAACCTCGCGGCGGTTTTCCGATATTTGCAAACTACATTAAGCTAATGCACCAGAAAAAAAGGGGAGGAGAAAAAGAAAACAAGACAAAGTTCGCAACGGCGTCTCTTGTCTGCCTACCGTCCACGTTTATCGCATCGCTCGCCTTCTCACCCATCGAGAAAAACCAAAAACAACCACACCACGCGTCGGGAAGATCGCCAATCCCCACGTGATGGCCCAGATCTTTCAAGGAAGACCGGTATTGTCTAGCTCATGTTCCCGGGTCGTACGATCTGGATGATCTAGCACATGTGTCCGGAGTGAGATCCGTACTCGATAAATACAGATCGTGGACAACATATCATAACCGCAGATACAGGATCTACTGTGGATTATCAATATGATCTACATGATCTACATGATCTATACGATCTAGATGATCTAGACGATCTATATGATCTACATTATCTACATGGCCTATACGATGTATATACGATCTATATTATCTATATTATCTATATGAACTTGATGATCTACATCATCTACATTATCTATAATATGTACACGATCTAGATTATCTAGATGCTCTATATGATCTACATGATCTATATGGTCTATATGATCTACATGATCTACATGATCTATACAATCTATATGATCTATATGAAATGTATTATCTATGCGATCTATATGATCTATATGATCTACATTATCCATATGATCTATATGATATATAGTATCTACAGAAGATAATCTACAGAAGATTATCTGTGTCCGAGGTGCGCAACGAGCCAATCCACGATCAACTCGTGCCTCATCCATCGTTATCGGTTGGCATCGCCACTGGCAGCCACTTAATGGGGTACAAACCACTTCAACACACATGCTACGACTCAAGCACAACACTTTTTGTTGTGTTTTTCGTTTTCTCAATCACAGGGGTCCTTGACCCAAACCCTTAGAAGAACATACCACATCATACCACATCGACACCATACCACATCGACATCATACCACATCATACCACATCGACACCAACATCATACCACATCATACCACATCATACCACATCATCCCACATCGACATCGACATAATACGACATAATACATCATAATACGACATCGACATCAACTTCTTATTCTGCAATAGTAGGCGGCCATGGGTTTATTCGTCACAATGATTGCACTTTCAGTTCAGTCTACACCACTAACAAGTCATTTATTGGGTGAAGTATGCAGTAGTTTTATGAAATAATCACCCTCAGAAGGTAAAAAAAAACAATGGTTGATGCACTTCGACCGTGGCGCGTGTGACTACTTTCACTTTCACCTAGACTTGGACTAGACCACAGTACAGCTCCCCCAGTACGGTACAAGGCGATGGTGTGGGAGGCCAGAGCAATATGACCGTCTTGTTGGGGGAAGTCACCTTAACCACTTTATCCATTCGAGGTTTTGAGCGCAATCCCCCAGACGCGCCAAGCGATTTCGACCGCCTTAAAGCGATGGTGACCGCCTTACATCGGGATACCGCTTTATATAGGGATACCGCTTTATTGGGATTGGTGAGACCCCTACTACACTTGGATTTAGAGCGGAAAACATTTCTGCAGTGCCGAAAGCGCAAAATACAAGCTCATGGCCTACCTCTTGGGAAGCCCTGCCGAACGCGACCCCCGATCGAACACCCACCGAAACACGCGCTCCTCCCACTCGCCCACGGTATCCCTTCCCCCGTACCCCTTCCCCCTCCCCGATCGCCCCTCCCCCAATAGCCCAGCCTTGCCATCCTTCCTCCTCTCTCCTTGCCCTTCCACCAAGAGCCCAACTCCGCTTGACCCGTTCCCGCGGTTGCCAGGTCCAGCCCCACCTCGGCCGGGGGTCGTATTGGAGCCTCTAGTTGTGCGCCCGCCTTCCAAAGCCAGCGCGGGTGTCGGGGACGCGGCAGGAGATGCACCCGTCACACCGCCGGCAAATGTAGCAGAAGCACCGCCACCACCACCACCACCACCACCACCACCACCACCACCACCACCACCACCACCCCTACCACCAACACCAACACCAACACCAACACCACCACCACCACTACCACCAACACCAACACCAATACCAACACCAACACCAACACCGACACCAACAACACCGACACCAACACCAACACCGACACCAACACCAACATCATCACGACCACCGCCACCACCACTACCGCCGCCACCACCACCACCACCACCACCACCACCACCACCACCACCACCACCACCACCACCACCACCACCACCACCACCACCACCACCGTCAGTAGCGGGGGCAGCTTGCGCGGCTACGTCAGCAGCACTCGCCGTGCGCCGCACCTTCGTCTCTCTCCCAATCGACCTGGGAGACATTGGCAACCCCCGCGTGTTTCGAGAGCTGCCAGCAGAAGCACTGCTGGCAACGGGTGCCGATTGAGCTTGTGTTGGCTGGAGTTCCGGGCGTAAAAAGGCGTTTTTGAATGCGTGTCGCCAGGCGTGCGCAACTAAGGGAGTTGGGCTCGGCCCCCCGGTTAAGGGACGGTACGAGGCGTTTGCTTCCAGGGGAGAGAAGCGTACCACCTGCCAAAAAATTCGCGTCAAATAAGGCACCGACAATTGCAGCAACGTTAACACACCGACAATTCCGTTCAAAGACGACAACGATGATTCCGTTCACAGAAGAACCCGACAATCCCGTTCAGGGAAGACATCGACAATTCCATTCAAAGAAGACACCGATAATTCCAAGGTCTTGTTCTGTAGGGTGCGTACATACCATACCCGGGGTAATTACCCAGGGTATTACCCTACAAAGAACTTCTGTAAGTTGTTTAGGACATCCATACCCGTACCCGGAACTTCCGGAAGTTCTGTACGACATTCATATCAGTACCCGGAACTTCTGGAACTTCTGTAAGCCAGTGCCGCAGATACCCGGGGTAGGGGTATATCATTTTTATAACTTTTGTGAGTTATGTAACCCTGTGCCACAATACCCGGAACTTCTATGAGTTCTATAGCGCTTCCGTACCGTACCCGGAATTCTGTAAGTTCTGCAAGATCCCCATACCCTTACCCGAAACTTCTGTGATTTGTGTAAGACTGTGGCACAATACCCGGGGTACGGGTATACCTTTGTTACAACACCCGGGGACCCCAAGTATTAATTCTGCTATTACAACCCAAAGAGTGTATTGTGTATTGTACTATGACGTCGTGTCTTGTCATTGACACAAACCGAACACCGAACAGCAACAGTACATACCATATCATATCATATCATATCATATCATATCATATCATATCATAGAGAAGTAACACCCACAGCAGCAGTAGTTCCTGTTCACGTTTATTTCGTTTCTGTTCACGTTTCTGTTCACGTCTACGGGGCACGTATTAACGACGGACACTTTCGAACCAAAAAAGTTATTTTTTCTTCATGAATCGAATTGAATTCGATTCGATTTGGTGGAAACATATCCATACGAACTTGGCTCCTATCGGGAAACCACGTATTGTGCTTTGTCAGTCTTTTTTACCGATCGGAATAACGCAGACCTGCCGTGACAGCGATGCAACGATCATCGACGTCTTGAACTATCCTCTGTGTTTGCAGTAGCTTCGCTTCCTTGTCGTGGCACTTGGCTTCTCGAGCTGGTGGCAACATTGGGCTTGCGACCGCCATTATTTTTCTGAAGGCGCCACAGCTGGGGTACGCTATGGTATGATATGTTACAGAACAGTAGCCGTGAGCGCGGCTGTTGCCCCGGTCGCCACTCAATGAGGTTCATGATTTATCGCATCTCTCGGTGGCGGTGGTTTTGTCGATAATGCTGAATGTCTTAAAGCGACGACGGATTGCCTCGAGGGCGCTGGCCAGGTGAGAACATGCCATGCAAGTTGGATGAAACCACCACTTCAAATCGAACTCCTTGCCCGAGGGGATGTGCGTTTACCCGGGTATTACGCGTACCCAGAAGTTCTGCAAGTTCTGTAGCACATTAATACCCCTACCCGGAACTTCTGTAAGTTATGTACGCCCGTGCCACCATACCCGGAACTTCTGGAAGTTCTATAAGACTTTCGTAACCGTACCCGGAACTTCTGTGACTTCTGTAGGACATTCATACCCGTGCCCGGAACTTCTGTGAGTTCTGTACACCCCGTGCCACAATACCCGTGGTACGGGTACAGCACTTCTTGCACCTGCCCGGAACTTCTGTGAGTTCTGTACGCCCGTGCCACAATAACCGAAACTTCTGGGAGTTCTGTAACACTTCCATACCCGTACCCGAAACTTCTGGAAGCTCTGGAAGACTTCCATACCCTTCCCCGGAATCCACAAACCCTACAGAACATAACCTTGGATAATTCCGTTAACAGAAGTCACCGGCGCAGTTCCGTTCAAGGAAGACTCCGACAGTTCCGTTCAAACAAGACACCGACAGAATTATGTTCAAAGAAGACACCGACAGCTCCGTTCAAACAAGACACCGACAATTGCGATGAAAGAAGACACCGACATTTCCGGGCGAAAAAAATCCAGCCGTCAGACAAGGGACCGAAATATCGGCTTCAGATTATTTTTCTTCTTTGAGAACGGGTGTATCCGACACTAAGCCCTTCAGTATAAAACATGTCGGATTTCATACTTCCCCTTAAGTGCTACGAAGGCCAAGACTGCTTTGGGGCTCTTCCTCGCGAAAGCGTCGGAAGTGAAAGACAACAAGCGTCATCGTCTAGGGACTCGCTACAGTAGTGACTGTCGTCAACGTGTGCGTTGGTTGGAGAACATGGGGTCACTTTTTGGGGGCTTTCTTCTGCAATTCTCGCGGGTTGAATCGGGTAAGGAAGAGTGGGCCGACCCATGAGATTTCCAAGTACCACCCGACCCGACCCGACTCGATCCACGACTTCTTTTAAACCTCCAGATCCGACCCGCAGGCCGGTTCATGGCTGTCGTTAACGTGTGTGTGTTGGTTGGAGAATCTGGAACCCAAAGTACGGTAGGGGGGTTATGTTGTTTGGAGGCGTTTTTATGCAGGGGCTCGGGGTCGCTCGCGCCAGTTATTTCCTCTGTTCTTTGCGCGGCTGTTGTAATTTCTGCGAAGCGAATCTGCAAAAGGACTGGCTAGCCACGCTGCGCTAGGAAAATTGACAAAAGTTATCTCATCAGCGAGGTACAGAGCACCTCGAGAGAGTGGCGCCCATCCGCTAGTGAACAAGAGGTCACACCCTCCCCTTCCTTCCGTAGACTTCGATCGGGGGTCGTAGAAACTCCGCTTGTGGGCGCCGTGTAAACTGCTGTAGAAACTTTGCCTTCGCTCAAAATCGAAGGCAACGTGGCGTACGCACCAGGTATCAAGCGCTCTTGTCTGGAAACAAATCATGTCTCTGCCGTCATGATGTGTTGGGCAGCACGTGTAAACAGAGAGAGTGCAGATCCAACCCTGGAAACATGAGATAAAACATGTGCTACGAGATCATGCAGATCGAACGGCTCCCACCCGGTAACACGAGCTTGACCATACAGATCTTCCCTGAATGATCTAGATCATCAAGCGATCAGTCGGTGATCTGTTCCACGTGTGAAATAGACGAAAGTGCTTCACCTCTATACTACCAACCACGCTGTCTCACTCCAAGTGTGCAAATTCACTACCCGTCCCACAATAAATAAAAGCTCGAGGTGAAAACGAACGATCTAAGCTCAATAAGGAATTGAGGCCATGCGGTACTGCCATCAAAAACCCCGAAGACTCGTTGATGACCGTATCCCAATGCAGATTGATCAAGGCCTGCAACATCCATTGGATGAGCCGGGGATGATTATTTAGCATCCCCTCCCCAAGATCTCGTAGTTTCGCACATTTTTCAAGAATTGCTCACATGGAACTAATATTTATTGTCGGACTAGTAATTGTTTCACCTCCAACATCCTATTAACAGTCCTAACAAAAAGCAACTATTAATAGTTCACCATTTTATGCCCTCACTTAATTTCACTGGTACCATATTTAGCATATAAAGGGGGGGGGGGGAACTCAGTTCGTGCATAGCCGTAGTCGTATGACCATAGACCCTCGCATCCGTACTATGCCGGGATGGACGGAGCACGTCGGGTTTTCACCAACCAAGCAGACATCGCTTTCACCAAGCGCGGAGCGCCGTGAGGTGTTCGGCGAGTCGCATGAAGGGTGAACGTGAACTGAATCCTTCCAAGAACCGCTCGTAAGACGGACATCGGCACCTTGTGCCTACTTTCTTGCTTATGAATGACAGCGCCAATGAGTTATTTTTTGCTTTCTGGTGTGGCCACTCCAGAGACAGCAATGGGTATTGCTATGCAACTGCCTCGTGGGTGCCTTACCATATTCACACTACGAGATGCGATCATTCCCCATGTGCGGAGATAGGGTTCCCCACCCCGCACAATATGGTCTAACTCGATAATCACCATGGTGACCGCCAAAAAAATAAAAATAAAAACTGTACCCTGGTTGTCTAGCTCACGCAGTGACCGACATGATTTACAGCGTCGTGACAACCAACGCCAACCCCAACATACATTTAATGTTTTACAGCGTCGGTGCCAACCAAGGCCAACTATTATATATAATATATATATATATATATATATTTGGGGGGGGGGGCATATAGGGGGAAAAGAAAAACCTTGACGGTTCCTCCAGGAACAATAGCATCAACGTGCTTCAAAAAGAAACGACAAAACGTGGTGCCCGCAATATGATATTACTACCGTTCGCACGGGGTAAGGAAAAAAAAATGGACGGTTTTGCTGAAACAAATCCTGTGAACCACCACGCTCACCTGTATTGAAGTGCGCAGGCAAGCTCCCAAGCCGATCAACCTGCTACCAGCATAGATGGGGTGGACGTTGTGGACCCTGACAATAGCACCGCGCCTAGCGAAGCATTTACGTAGCGCGTTTAGCAAGTGAACGACAAAAAAAGGGGAAAAACACGGAAAAAAACAGACAAGGAAAAACGCGTAAAAAAAAGCATGCAAGGCAAAACAAGCCAGAAAAACGCAGGCAAGGCAAAACACGCCAAAAAGAATGCGAGGAAAAACACGCTGAAAAAAGAACACATGCAAGGCAACGCAAGCAAAAAAAGGAATGCAAGGCAAAACACGCCACTAAAACAGGCAAGGGAAAACACGCTAAAAAAAAATGCATGCAAGGCCAAACAAGCCAAAAATGGCATGCAAGGCAAAACATGTACATCAAAAACAGGCAAGGAAAAGCACGTTAAAAAAAAAACGTGCAAGGCAAACCAAACCAAAAACAGCCAGGCAAGGCAAAACACGTTAAACAAAAATGAATGCAAGCCTAAACAAGCCAAAAATGGCAGGCAAGGATGTACAAGCCAAAAATGGCAGGCAAGGCAAAACACATAAATAAAAAACAGGCAAGGCAAGACGTTAAAAAAAAAAGTACATGCAAGTCAAAACAGGCCAAAAAAGGCAGGCAAGGCAAAACACGCCAAAAAACAGGCAACAATACTGCACCCCTATTTTTTTCCCATTTTTTTGTTAGGGCGATGGTGCTCCTTAACCCCTTTAGACCCCCGAAATCCCTCCCCATACTAAGTTCAAGTAAATTCGTCAAGAAAAGGGTTTCTGGTCGTGAAGGAGTGTATTAACCCAAATCGTCGGAACACCACCTTACATTTTCAAAAATATTGCTGTTTCGGAATATATGTGGTAAAGAGAAAGCACGTTTTGATCAGTCAAGAACGCATGATGCAATAGAGGTATACCTTTTTTTGGCGAAAATGGATGTTTTCTGATGAAATGACGGGGCTCCTTGACCCAAAATCGTCGAAAAAAAAATGATAATAGCCTAACTTTTTTTTTCCGCGATTTCTCGTTGTGTACCTAAGAGGCCATGGGATTTTTCATCCGGTAGAATAGCAGTTTCATTTTTCTCCAAATCAGTTTCAGGGAGAGGTCTTAAGCTCCCCAAACCGAGGAACCTCAGAAAAACAGAGGTGCCCCTCTGTCGTAGCACGCGTCCAAGGGCACGGCATTGCTCTACCATACATACCCCCTCTGCCGTAGCACGCGTCATATGATATCATACCATACTCGCACGAATGACTCTGAACCTCACTGACAAAGGACACGTTCGGCGATTTGTGTTCCGTAGGGTGCCACTGGGGGTTCACATCGAACAAATTAAAACAGCACGAAACCCTATGATGGCTGCAAGGAACCGGGGGGGGGGGGGGGGTTATTTGCGTGAGTCACCCCGAGCCACTGCAAAAAAAAAAAAAAAAAAAAAAAAAAAATTATCGTAGCCTAGGACTTGTCGCTGAAAAAAAAAAAGTGAAATACGGGCTTCCTCAACCGAAAATCGTTTTATTTTCAACATTTTTTTTTTGGGAATACAATACCTAGCCCATGGATCTATCTGTCCATCAGGTTGCACTTTCAGTCTTTGCTCAGACATCACTACTACTATTCGGGAAGATGCATAACAGTTCCTTAACCCGCTTAGAGCCCCAACACCCCTTCCTGCACTAATTCCAAGTCACTTGTCCCCAAAAACGGGCTTCCAGTTGTAAAGGCGCTGACCCCTTTGGAACCCCAAAATCTCTCCCAATACTAATTTCAAGTAAAATTTTCAAAAAAAAAAGGCTTTCCGGTGGAAAAGGCGTAAACCCCTTGAGAGCCCAAAAACCCCTCCCTATAAAAATTCGAGTAATTTTGTCCCGGATAAAAAACGGGTTTCCAGTTAAAGGCGTTACGCCGCCACCCTCATAAGGCAAAACGGTGCATCGCTAGAGTAGCGTGTGTCGCATGCAAAAAAAAAAATGGATACGCACACGCACGACAACAGGCTGGAGGCCAAACACGCCAATTGGCGTACATCACCGCTTCCGCGATGACCTCTCACGCATCTTACCCGGGAGCGTGTCAGCGGCAGCGCAGAGGATGTGTAGAGTGTATCTCACCTCAGGCCCGCGCCCAGAGAAGAACAACTAAACTGCTGCAGGAACAGGTTGATGCCGCCGGTTTTTCGATCGCCGTCGGCACATCGACCGCCGTCGAGTATGTAGGTTCCCGCCTTCAAGACAAACAAAACATAATTAAGTTACACGGGGAGGTGGGGATGGCGGAAGTAAGTGCCTGCCGTTGGGTACGGAGAAGCGAAGTAAGCCGCGGCGTCCTTCGGGGATGAAGCGCCGGCCTCGTAGACACGCAAAAACGAAGTCGCACACAGGGAGATGTGCGCGCTCGCGTGTGCTGTTCACACTAAAGCCTCGTTTCTGCCCCCTGATATTGGGTGTCCGTCGGGGATGAAATGCCCGCCTTTTAGACACGCAGAAACGGAGTCGCACACGGGGAGATGTGTGCGCTCGCGTGTGCTGTTCACACTAAAGCCTCGTTTCTGCCCCCTGATATTGGGTGTCCGTCGGGGATGAAATGCCCGCCTTTTAGACACGCAGAAACGAAGTCGCACGGGCAGGCATAGGTGCTTGTGTGCTATTCACATTAGAGCCTCGTTTCTGCCCCTTGGTATTGGGTGTCACCAACTAGTAACAAGTCGGACTAATAATTAGTCGTTCCCCGGAGGTACCGACCATCCGACTTATTCGGTTTCGATACTTGTAGGAAGTAAATTTAAATGCGGGACACATGTTCCCGTTTTTGGGCAGGGTTCCCTCCGCCCGGGAGGGTTGATTTTTTTCGCCTGACTTAAGTCGGCAAGTCGGCTGATCATCATCAGCTCGGTTTGCCACCCGACTTGCGCAAGGACTACAGTCACTTAAACACCGGCACCTACCCATCAGCTGTTAGTCGTGGAATCCTGCCGAATCACAGCTCTAGCACTATCGGTGGGCGTATCGACCTTAACGAAGTGTCGGGTACCGGTATAGAGTTTACCGAGCGTACCCAAGTGTCGGGCACCCACCCCATATTGAGGCCGTACTGAACCTTACCGAAGGACTTCGGTAGGGCATTAACCGAGCAACATACCGCCGGTACACGGTGGTACAAACCCTACCGACTATATATACCCATGGATAGGTCAATTCTAGGGCTATAAGCCGGCAGTATTTCACGACTAATAACTAATCGGTAGGTGCCGTTAAACTAACTAAGTCACGTTAGTCGGAAAGTCGGCCGGCGAAACCAGCTGATGGCCAGCCGATTTGCCGACTTACGCAAGGCGAGCGAGGCGAGCCAAATCAACCCCTCCCGCGGCCGAAGAGATCCCGCCCAACAAAGGGAACATGTATAAACATTCAACATTCCTTCCTACAAGTATGGAAACCCAATAAGTCGGATAGTTGGCACTTGCGGGGAACGACTAACTGTTAATCCGACGAACGACGAGTTGGTGACTCAAGCCGTGCCGACTCGCAGCCCTGTCGAATTCAGTCGTTGCAGGTCTCTGGAAAAAATAGCGAACGCTGAAAAGCAGTGTGGATGCTGACCTCAAATAAATAAACAAAACGCCGCTAAATGGGAAACCCATCATAGGAGGAGAGGAGGGGAGGAGGGGAGGAGGGGAAGCGTGCTACGATACGATAGGGGCGGTCGGCGTCACTGATGGAGTGCTAATAGTAGTGAGTGAATCTCGTCCCTACTAAAGCCAAAGGTTGAGGGCTCAAGTCTCACCGAGTGCATAGTGCTCGTAGAGACTTTTTTTTCTTGCAAATTTGACGAGCGGAAAGCGCGAGAGCGTGAGTCAGCAAAAATCGATGCAAATCAACGAGCCTAAAAATCCTGACAAATGGGAATGTGGAACTCTATGCGCGATGAAACCGAAGGCAAGTACAGGGGGGGAGGGAGAAGGGAAGATACCTGTGACCATGACCTTGTCCAGAAGGTCCCTGAGGGTAATAAAAAAAATTTACGGGTAGAAGCGACGACAAAAAGAAAAAGAAACAAAAAAAGGGGGGCAGAGGTACACCAACCATTGTTTTTGGCGTGCAAGGTTGTTAACCTACTCTATCCCCCACCCCAAAACTGACTTACTAACAGACTAAACTTCAAATGCAATCCGATCAAATTCCATGGCCTACGCAAACACCAAAATAAAATCATGCTGGAAAAAACAAGAACGACGCTTTTCCGACGATTTTGGGTGAAGGTGGGTTAACGCCTTTACAACTGCAAACCCTTTTTTTGAAGAAAATACTTGAAGTTAGTACAGGGAGAGGTTTTAGGGCTCTAGAGGGGTTAAGGAGCCCCCCGTCATTCAGAACAAAAAAAATGCCAAAAAGTGGTGTACCTCTATCGTACCGCATTTACACAGGTAGAGCCACAACCTACCCAAGATATCGTAGGAATACCCTCCGTTTGCTTGTTTTTTTTTTTTCTTCTTATCCTCCGGCGGGTTGGGGCAAACACAGCTCAAGCTCAACACACTTCCACGCATTGTCATGAATGTCGTGTGACAATTCAACTCAATCATATTCGCAATCCAGCACTAGCTGGCGTCTCCTTTGGTTTCCCGCGGCAACGGCAGCGAAAGTTGCCCCTCCCGGCGGACACCGTTACCACCACAGCAGCGCAAGCTGCCGTGGTATACGCATGCGTGAGCACATACACCCTTTGTGTTTTACGGTGTCGTTCGTCATGTGCTTGCGCCGTGGGATTGCTCATCGCGTTGCACGCTCACAATTTTTCGTAGTCAGATTTTCTGTGAGGTATACTGGTTCTCAAGTGATAAATAAAAACCTCAACCCTTGAGGGACCCCCCCCAAAGAAAAGCTACGGAGTTGCGACCTGGTCATCCTTCCAGAAGAAGCTCGCAACTCAAAGGACGGATCATCTACCAAGAGTATCCCCAGACAGATGATCTAGATATTTCAGGCTAGCTCTGTATGATCTGTATGGTCTAGCTCATGCTGCCGGGTGGGAGCTGTACGATCTGCATGACCTGGCAAATGTTTCCTGGGGTGGACCTGTACTCTACATATACTAGCGCTGTGAGTCGGTAGGATTTCATCACAAGCAATAACTAATTAGTTGGTGCCGTTAACTAACTAGTCGAATCAACCTCCTCCCCTGGCCGAGGGAATCTCGCCCAAAAGAGGGAACATGTATCCCGTGTTTAACGTTCTTTCCTACAAGTATGGAAACCCAATAAGTCGGATAGTTGGCACCTCCGGGGAACGACCAACTATTAGTCAGCCTAATAACTAGTTGGCGACTTAACTCGTGACGCCTCACAGCTCTAAGATATACAGATTTAGCAGAATTGCTCATAACGGCAGCTATATGGGATCCATAGTAGATTATCTAAATCTTCATCTGTCTGAGAGGTTGCGACAGCACAGCAGTGCACGACACCTACAAAATAATACGAAACAGGAAAGCCGGCTCAGGCTGGATTCTCTTGCGAGAGCACAGTACAGGACACCTACGAACAACAAGGAACGGGGAATCCGGCTCAGGCAGGATTTCCCATTCGAGGCAGGGTGCGTTCTCCACTAAGTTCAGGATAACGGCGTCCGGATTTCTTATTTTAGTGTTAATCTCAGCCTTGGCTCTTTCTCATTTTACCCTGTTTCTTATCAGGTTATCCCGCAGTATAGCATAAGCAGCATCGTCGTGCTGAGCGCGTGTCGTGTATCTCCTCCTTTCGCTTTCCTTCGGACACACCCCCTACCCCATCCCATCAGCCTGGGCTGCTTGGCATGGCTATTTGTTTTTTCTTCGTTCCATTTATTATTCTCGCACTACTCTCGCCCTTCCTCCCAGTAGTAACTCAGATCCGGGGTCACAAGGCGGGCCCTCTTTCCCCTTCCCCACTACGGTACGTGCCTTCATTTTTATCGCGAGAAGAAAAATCAGCATTTCCTTCCCTCGTCGACTCGCGCCGAACGGCCAAGAACGTCATCGTCACTCTTGTTCTACACTTTTTCCCTCTGCACTCCCGAAGAGGTGTAACCCTATCCCATTTCCAACTCCCGAAATTATCCTAGTCTAACTCCAAGTGTTTTGTCCACATGTCGGAGTGCGGTGCTAAAATTGAACAAAAGTAGGCGCACCCGCTACCGTAGCGAACGTCCTCTCCACCTCCCGGCTATCGCAATACTCTCGGCCGGCCCGGCCCGTCTCACCTGGCTGGCAAGCCCGGTAATCTCTCCCTCGTATGTCACGACGCAACGGCACGAGCGACCCCCACTCTCGCCACAGGCCTCCTGCGCGGGTGGCGCCGGCCCCTCTGAGGTTTCTTCCCCGTGATCCGAACGCCTGTCTAGTTTTCCGCACTCATCCTCCCCCGACGCCCGATTTTGCGGAATTGCCGCAGATAACGGGTTACGGCGGCTTCGGCAACAGCAGCACCCGCCGCTGCCACTGCTGCGCAAGCTGCTGCTATCACTGCTGCCACTGTTGACACCGCTGCCACTGGCATCGCCATGACCGCAGCCGATACCATCGCGATCACCGCCACCGTTAAATTGTGCAGCCTCGGGCCTCGTGGGTAACGTGGCGCTAGCGAGGGAGGGGGAAGACCGAGGGCCCATCCCCGCGCGCGAAACGCCATCGTCGTCATCGTTGTCGTCTCCAGTATTGACCTCAATGAGATGCTGCAAAGAAGAGAGCGATCGAGTGTCAAGACGCAGCTTGCAAACGTCAGTTTCGACGAAATTATCGACCGCACAGATGAAGCATCGCACAACCATGTACGGAAAACAGAGAGCGGCCGCGATCGACGTTCGAGACGCAGCTTGCAAGTATGTCTTTCGACGGTTTCTTCGATCTCAAAACCGATCTTTTTTTTTCTTACTCCCATGAAAATTCGAGAGCGGTTGTGAACGACACGCAACCAAGGGAAGAGGGGAGCAAACAAGTGAGTCACGACGCGGCCTTGGCTAACGTGAGGATTAGCACCATGGGACAACACACCAGCACTATCGGGTGGCTGTGGCGCGGGCACAGGCGCCTGGATGCGCAGGGATATACGTGTGGCTACATAGTCTGCGCTGTTAACAAGAGTGTACAATGGAACGCGCATGTAGACATCAATTACATACGTCTAAGTCACGACAATGAGGGAAACGCAAACGAGCAGCATGGCCCCGCCGCACCCGCAGACAAAGAAACTGCACTCAACCGCCGACAACAAGATTCGACGCAAAAGACGAGCAGCGCGAATGCCGTACTCTCCGCGCGATAACAATGAAGGCATTTGCCGGTGGGGGTGGCGGGGTGGGCAACACTATGACCACACGGCTTGCCCACGAGGCCGCTGCGGGTAAAACTTCTTGCGAGATGAGCCGGAAAGAAAAAATGACGAGATGTCTATATATCTAGGCCCTGGACACCTTACGGTTTCAAACACTACTAGCGTTGGACCTCTTCAGCGGTCGACGCCCGCGGTGGCTTGTCCAGAAGGCTGAGCGCGTGGGACATCGAACCCCGCTGAAGCGGGGAACGAATATCCCCCAGCCCGCCGGTTTCATGCAGCGCCGGTTCGTTGCTTGCAGCGCGCGACTGCCCTGCCTTTGTGCCGTTCTATGAAAACTGCACCTTCGTTTCGGGGACGAAGTTGAGCATTAAATAATGATCATAGCATAAGTATAGCATGAGCATAGTCATAGTGGCGTAAGGAACAAGGCTACAGTAGGGGGGGCAGTTTTGGGTGGCATTCTTCGCAGTCGCTCTCGGGGTCAGTCGCGCGAGTGACCCCCCCTGTTCCCCCGAGACGTTAAGCTTAAGCTTTCATACTCACTTTCATACTCACTTTCATACTCACTTTCATACTCACTTTCATACTGGTCACATTGTGCTATACGAATCCGCGAGGGCATGGGGAGCTACACTGCGCCAAAAAAAAGGCCTATTTAAATACGTATATATATTTTTATATGTTAAGTACAGGCTACTCGTGTCACTCGTTCGAGTATGATAGTATGATAGTATAATAGCTTACATACAGCAGCTAAAAAGGGGGTATATCATAACATCAGATGTCGTAACACCAGAACTCATAACATCATCAAAACATCATCATAACGTCCTCATAACATCATCATAACATCACCATGACACCATCATAACACAATCACAACATCATCACAACATCATCATAATATCATCGTAACACCATCATAATACCATCACAACATCATCATAACATCATACATCATCATAACATCGTCAACACATCATCATAACATCATAACTCCATCATAACATATCATCATAACATTATCATAACATCATCAAAACATCAGATGTCATAACATCATCATAACATCATTATAACATCATTATAATATCATCAAAACATCAGACGTCATAACATCAACATAACATCATCAAAACATCAGACGTCATAAAATCAGATGCCATAACATCAGATGTCATAACATCATCATAACATCATCATAACATCATCATAACATCATAACATCAGATGTCATAACATCATAACATCAGATGTCATAACATCATAACATCAGATGTCATAACATCATGATAACATCATCATAACATCATCATAACACCGTCGTAACATCCCCGCTACAAATATAGCATAGCCTTGGTCTAAGGCGGTGATGCGCGAGACTCCTACTACCGCCTTGTTAAGGGTAACTGCCTTATTCGCTAACAGATTGGACAGCGCAACGCGGAAATAGGCTTCTGCTATTTACAGGCTGAGGGTGTCTGGACAGATGTGAAGGCCTCAACTTCCCTCAATAGAGCGGTAGACCGCTCGTACTGAGGAACCAGCCGCGCATAAGGTGGTAACTACCGTATTGCGGGGTTTCAGTCGGGCGAGGCGATTATGACAGCCATATTTAGGGGTACCGCCTTATTGGGACCGCCGTATTTGGGAACCACTCCTGTACTTGGGTACTATGAAAAGACTCATTTTTGGAGTCGCAAGAGGGTTGACCCACGTTTTTTGGGACAAAAGTACATGGAATTAGAGTGCGGGATATATGTTTTTCACTTCTAAAAGGGTAGCTGCGGTCAAAGACCCCCCCCGTAAGCCGCCTGTTACTACGCCCTCCATAAATCTCACCGGCGTCGCCAGCTCCTTCCCCGCGATGTTATCATCACGCCCACCACCACCACCACCACAACCACCGTCACCACCACCACCATTCCGGCTGCTGCTGTTGCTGGGCCGTTTCCGCCCCCTCCCTTGCTTGGCGTCTCCAAACGCTCTGTAAAACGTCTTTCCCCTGCCGAGGACAAAAGCCCCTATAGCCGGAAACAGGTACGTTTTTCCGGGCACAACCACCGACTGCCACGCCAGACAACGCGGCCCGGTCAACACCAGCCGCCCCATAAGCTGCTCCCCGTTCTTGCTCGAGCTCGGCACCCCCGAGTTTCCCCCTTCCGTCCCGGCCACACTTTGCTCCCGTCTCCTGCCCACGCTTGGCAACCCCAGAGTTCCCTCTCCTCCGCCCTTCCGCGCCTTAATTTGCTCCTCTCTCTCGCTCGTACCAGTCTCTCCCCCCGAGCTTCCCCCTTTCCCGTCCTTCCCGTTCCCACCACGGCTTTCCGAAAAACTACGAGCCACTACGCCTACGACCCCTATGCCTTTAATTGGCGCCTGCTCCCCCTCTCCAGCAGCGAGCGCATCCCGCCTTCCCACCTTTTCTTCCCCCGGCAGAACTCCCCGGAGGCGTGTTTTTACACCTCCGCCTCGGGACGATTCCGCCGCATTTCTCACATTTTCATCTACGAGAGTTTCCGCCGCCCTCTGGTCATAGGTGGGGACGCCACCACCATCAGCAGTAGCACGCGAAGGACGGTCGGCAACGCCGGAACCTGCAGCCCCCACGGCGGCAAACAGCGCCAAAATTTCCTCGGGACTCCTAGAAATTTCTTCAGTAGTCCTGGAAATTTCCTTGGAACTCTTGGAAACTTCCGCGAACTTTCGCTTCGGGGGCGGCAACTGAGACGAGTGAGACGAGGAGGGGGACGCCCTCCGGTCACCCTCAAATGGATCCAAGGTGTTCTGCTTGGACTGGTGATGCTGTTGCCGTCGCTGCTGCTGTTGGGGGTGTCGGCGTTGCCGTTGCTGTGGCTGATGCTCGGCCTGCTCTACCTCCAGCATGAAGAAGGGGGGGGCGTTTCTGACGCTGATGATAGGACTGACGGCGGCAACCCTGGCCACGACGTCCGCGGCCCCACTGTAGCGGCGGCGGCGGCGACAAAACAAAAAACAAACATGGCAAAGGTTTATCATTGACCTGTAACCACCGCAAACATTATCCCATACTAGATCGAATCAGATTGCCCCAAAGACTTGGGTACAAACCTAAGGCAGTTAAGGAGACATATCGCGATCTGCCTAATCTAGATCGTAGCGGCGGCGGCGACAAAACAAAAAACAAACACGGCAAAGGTTTATCCTTGACTTGTGATCACCGCAAACATAATCCCATACCAGATCAAAGCAGATTGCCCCCAACGACTTGGGTACAGACCTAAAGCAGTTAAGGAGACATATCGTGATCTGCCTAATCTAGATCGTACACATCAGTGGGTCGGGACATTTGTGTAACGACCATAAACATGGAAAAGGTTCACCCTTGACCACCGCAAACATCATCCCATACTAGATCAAGGTAGTCTGCCCCCAAAAACGTGGGTAGAGATCTAAAGCGGTTAAGGTTTCACACCTCGGAGGACAGATCGCGATCTGCCCGATCTAGATCGTAAAGATCAGTGGGTGGGGACCTATTTGTGACGAAAAAAACACGGAAAAAAAACACCCTTCTGCCACCTCAAACAATATCCCATAGTACGTCCAAGTAGTTCGTACCGAAAGCCGTGGGTACAGTTCTAAAGCGGCTATGCTTTCACACCTCGCAGGATACATCGTGATCTGCCTGATCTAGATCGTACTGATCAGTGGGTCAGGAGTGTAGAACCTTCTTGGTTGAACCGTATAGGGATCAGCCAAAGAAGGCCGGCAAGTTCATAGTGTTGACTAAACCGGAGGGGCGAGGTTGACACAAAGTCTGCGTTCTGCAGATGGACGAAAACTGGTACACAAACGAAATTGTATGGAGCTTAAGCTTTTTTTACCCGGATCCCCAAGAGGATCTAAAAAAAAAAAAAAAAAAAGTAGAGAAAACAAACACGGAAGAAAAATACCTTGTTACCCCCGCAAACAATATCCTATGGTAGATCTCAGTAGTGTGTACCGAAAACTGTGGGTACAGTTACTAAGGGGTCAAGGTTTCACACCTTGGAGGACAGATTGTGATCTGCCTGATCTAAACCGTACAGATCAGTGGGTCGGGACATATGTACAACGAAAATATACACGGAAAAGGGTAGTTTTCAGGTGATGATCTGCCTGACCTAGATCGGACAGATCAACAGGATGGGACGTATGTACAACGAAAAACAAACACGGAAAAGGATAACGCTGCACAGGCCGGACAGATCGTAGTCGGCCAGACCTAGATCGTACAGGCCAGTGGGTTTGGAAAATATGTATAAACGAAAAAAAACACGGGCAAGGTTTAAGATTCACATGTAGGCCGGACCTAGATCGCACAGAAGAGTGGGTTCCGAAACGTGTACAACGAAAACGAGCACAGAAAACTTCAAGCATTTCACCGGACAATCATGATCTCTCTGACCTAGACCGCACAGATCAGTGGGTCGGGACATACGCAAAATAGTTGTACAAAGCCACGCGCACCGAACGCTTGGAGGTTGGAACGAGAAAAGGAAACGCGCGAATCATCATGTTTCAAACTAGTACCATACCTTTTTGTGAAGAACACCAAGCACATGCATGCATAGCACACAGTCATCGAGGCCCCGCAACTGTTTTTCTCTAGGCCCTCTCGTACCTCCCTTGGCGCAGGACGAAGGCATCCAGTCCGAGAGCACCCCGAGCGGCCACCTCCGACAGTGTCGGCCTCCGCTCTGTATCCCGCACACATCGCCACACCTCTCCGCCCCCTCCTCCCCTCCCTCCTCCTCCACTGCCGCTACTGCCACCGCCACGTTCTCCCGGCCCTCCCCTTCTACTGCTGCTGCCACTGCCATCACCAGCTCCTCCACCCGACCCACCTCCTCTACTATTATTGCCGTTGTTGCTGCAGCTGCTGCTGCTAACGTCACCACCGCCGCCGTCGCTAAAGCTGCCCGGGCAGTCGCCCACGACCCCCGGACAAGCGCCGCTAGAAATAGCAGCAGCATTGGGCGGCGAAGCACGAGTCGGGAGCTCCTCTCGTAACAGCAAGGAAATTTCGCTAGCTTCGAGACATGCTGAGAAAAGGGTCCGCTGACCAGAGGAAGGACGCCTCGGAGCTCCTCTTGGTCCGCCCCTCCCTCGAGCGCATACCCCTGCGGTCGGTAATTACCGACCGGGGGTAACGGAAGGCGGGGTGTGGGGGCATATGCGCGCGGCGGCGATGGTCCACAAAACTCAGAATAAACATCGCAAGGGTATGATATTGCAAAAACACACACACACATCTAGCTGTGGGAAAACCTTTACGCCTGCGTCATTCCACTCAGAGGGTGCAGCATTTTCTGAGAATTTTCTGAGCTCGAAACATGAGGAGCTCAATATCTCACCCTAAACATGACATGACTTCGAAGGCATTCGCTCTGGCAACCCGACGAACAATTTCTATGCGCTAGTCGTTATTAATATACCATATTAATAACGCAATCAAAAACAACCATTGTACTGATCAAAGTATTATACCATCCGACGGTTGCCTCACTCGAGGAGCCTTACCGTAACATCATCAATAACATCAACATCAACATCAACATTGCCAGAAACCGTTGGCCCCAACAGCCCACCAGTGCAAACACTACCGTAGAGACAGTACAGCTGTCGATATTAGTAGAAACTTGCGCCGCTGGATATTTGACAGTTGTAACTGCCGTCAACTCGGTTGCGTTGGTGTACGGCGGATGCTTCAGGAACCCTGGCCATGAGTCCTGTTGGTTACATAGCACCACTACCCACTGAGCTACCAGGTCACGTGTGTGACTCAGTAGCTCAGCGGTCAGTGCTACCAGGTATATAACTTAACAAAATATATGTTTTCGAGTCCGTTGATTGATTCTCGCCGACTTCGTAACAGGAATATGAGGGGCTCTCCCCGACTCACGTGATATCAATCAACTCGAAAACGTAGATTTTATTTGTTATGCAGCACTACACACGGAGCTACGAAGTCACTGCGGCTCAGTAGCTCACAGGGGTAGTGCTATACCTGGTATAGCTAACAGGTTCCCATTCTTCGGCGGGGTCAACATTATAATCTCGCATTCGTTCGAAACAACACCGCAAAGTGACGCACGGTAAATAAACGTACCAGGTATTTTTGCTGCGGCCAACACATAATTTCAAGGACAGGGTAACAGAAAAAAACGAAAAGAAGAAACTACGCTAGCCAAGCGAAACGGTCTCGTAACGCCTATTTAATAGTCCCCTTGGAACAAGCAGCACCCACGTTTGGGGTACAACTTACTCGAAGAACAGAGCACGATATTCGTTGCAGTAGAAATGGCAGTTTTGGCAGCAGAAAAGGTACTCTTTTGCAGTAGAAAGGGTACTTTCGCAGCAGGAAAAGGGTACTGTTTTTCCGTTAAAAGCAGCCTAGCGGGCAGCAATCGCGTCTGCTGTGTCTGGTTCCCGCCGAAAAAAAGGCTGAAGGGAACGCACCAAAGCGCCCAGCGTGGAAGGGTGAGGTGTTGCTGCGGACAGATAGATACCCCAGCACTTGAGGCATGCTGCGGTTGGGGTGCACCTAATTGTTTTAGAGGCGTTTTCCCCTTGGGTAGCACTCTATCTCACCCAAAAAAACTGACGTTGAGAAGAAATTACATCGCGACCCGATGAAAGTCCCATCGCCTAGGTACATTAAAGAAATATGAAAAAAAAAGAAACGACAACGGGGAGTTCCAAAGATGAGGAGGCCCGTTGGTCGAAACCAGTTAGGCATAAAAAAAATGATTTCTACCCCTGCCGTTGCACGCGTCGACTTCCTTACCCAAGCGCGGCTTCTTCTCGTGCGAGGTAAAGGTCCATCTCGACAAGCACACGGTTTTGCCCAACCACGACACGGGCGGCGGTGGAACGCACATCAGGCGCACCTTCCCTGCCAAAGGAAAGCGCGCAGCGTGATGGCAACAGGACGAAGGAGCGGGGTCCATGAATAACAGCGGGGGGGGGGGGGGGGGAGGAGCGTACTCATGCTTTTGCTCGCCATGGTCATTTCATCATTGATCACGCATCCCTTTTGAGAGCTAGCCCCGATCCTCCTGCCCAAACTAGAGACGCCTCCGCCATGGGGGAGGGGTACACCATGGGATAGTCCCATTGACACAGGGGTAAATCAAGCCCACAACGCACATCAGGCGCACCCCACCCCCCCTGCCAACGAAGCGCAGCGTGACGGCGATACCGCCGATCGAGAAAGGATGCGCGGGAGCGGAGGAGGGACCGGGGGTCAGGTACAGGACGACGGGTAATACATGGCGGCGCACTTCTATCTACACAATGTTAGACCAAGCCCAAAGCGCAACCGCACAAGCGAGTACGAGGCGCAAATGCCCAGGAAGGTAGCGCTCTGGGTACGAGGACGATTTTCTTGGGCTTCTGGGGGAAGCACATGCGATAAGCAACCGACTTAACCCTTCCAGAAGAGCTAAAAATATATCACACTAACTCCAAGTAGTTTTACCCCAAAAACGCGGGTACAGATATAACAAGGGAAAACTGCCGGGCACACTTGCATCCCTTTCTCGAGCACAGAGAGGCACGAGGGCACGCTTTCTGCAAACCAAACGAAACTTGAGCTCACAAGAAATGAGAACAGGCGTTTTCTTACCAGTGTCATCCTCCAGAAACAGCGACGACACCGCGAAGGCGTCTTCCCTGAGCGAGTCAAAGGTGAGCACTCCAACCACCACCCCGTCCGTCCCCAACCCCGCGTCCTCAAGCACAGCCCCTCCTGCCGCGGCCCCTTTCACGCCTGCGCCATCAGGTTCGGAACTCTCCCTCCCCCATGAGGCCTGCGTGGCTCCATGTCCGAGCCGCAGCACTCTGGAAACTGTTAAGGCGGTCAGACTTCTCCGGTCCCTGTCGGCATCGCGTAGTGTCGGCTTGTCTGCATCGCAAGGTGTCGGTGTCGGTGTGCCATCTGGGCCTGTGATACAGCAGCGACAGTAGGCTGCTTTTTCGTCTAAACGAGGCTCCGCGCCCAAAGCAGCCTCCCCAGCAGCCGGCGAAACAGCTCCCGGAGCAGCTCTCGAAGCAGTCCCCGAAGCAGGTCTCGCTTGCTGCGGGTGGTTCTGTTGTGTAAACCTGGGGCCCTCCTCGTTTGTGTCCCCGACGACACTATCCGCCACGGCCGCCGCCACCGTCGTCGCCAGGGTCGCGCTGGTAACGGGGCAAGCTCGTCTCCGTTCCGAGCTGGTTTTGCTGCAGATGGGTCTCGACAACTCCAAGCAGCTGTCGTGATGTCTACGGGGCCGGTCGTCGCTTGGCCGGGGTCGTGCTCGACGGCTGCCGCCACAAGCCTCGCGGGTTGGGGTGGTAGGGCAAATGGTAGAGTTGGCGTTGGCGGTAGCGGTGACGGTAGAGTTGGCGACAGCGTTAGCGTTAGCGTTAGCGTTAGCGTTAGCGTTAGCGTTAGCGTTAGCGTTAGCGTTAGCGTTAGCGTTAGCGTTAGCGTTAGCGTTAGCGTAGGCTTTCGCTGTAGCAGTAGCTTCAGTTGCAACGGTAGCGGCGCGGCTTCTTTTCAAGCCGACTAAGCGACGAGTGCTTTCGCCACAGCAACAACAACAACACCGCGTAGGTCCGCTTTCCCCCTCGTCCGATCCCTCGCCGCAGGTCGCCCTGCTATCGAAGCCCCCCACACACACCCCGCAGACTGCCGTGGTGGCAGCGGCACCGCGGAAGGTGGAGAAGCACGGAGGGAAACGACAACGACCTGCAAGCTCGTCGGAGAGGGTTGAGGAGACGGCACAGAGGGCGTGACGCCTCGCGCTGGCTATCTCGGCCAAAATAACAGCAGCAGCAGACGCAACCCCTGCAGATGGAATGACTCCGTCTGGCAGCTGTGACGGCGGCGGCGGGGGCGGCATGCTTGATGATGGGCGTGGAGAGGCAGGCCGCCCCGGATAACTTCTGCTGCTGCTCGCTCCGTCGCCGTAGCTGCCTCCGTCGTCGTAGCTGCTGGTGTTGTTTATGGTAGGCCTACCACTGGCGCTGGTGCTGGTGTTGCTGGTGCTGGTGTTGCTTATCGGTGTAGGCCTTCTGCTGGTGTTGCAGGTGTTATTGCTGCTGCTGTACATCGTAGACCTGCTGTTGGTGGTGGTACTGCTGATGCTGTTGGTGCTGTTGCTGTTCATTGTAGGCATACTTTTGGTGTTGCTGCTGCTGCTGTTGCTGCTAAAGCTGCCGCTGTCGCTGGGCTGTCGTGCGTCCATGTCGTGTCCGTCGGGAAGGCTCTCGCCTAAAACAACTGCAACGCGCACTTCACTGCTGTCGCCTCACAGCAGTGCGACACTGATCGCGGAGGTGATACGGGAGGCGACAGGTGCTGTCACAGCGTCGCCACCCCATCAGTCACTTGTACAACCAGGAGTACAACCCGAAAGGTTGATGGTGTAGCACCTACTGGAGTATGTACGGTACCGGGTAGCAGGAGTATCACCATACACACCAGGCAAGTTGCCCACAGCAACAGGCTCTTGGCGGGACTGTCGACTTGACGAAATGCGGTTGGTTCAAATTCGCGCCAGATTCAAACTGCCCAGTTTTGACGAGTCGAAGAAGAAGAGCCTATTATTAGAGAGAGCTGCTCTCCGAGTGCGTTCGGGCTCTTCATACAGGCCTCCTATACCACGTTGATCAACGCAAATTCGAGGAGACCGTCACTGGGACCCGCGTGCTTAGGAAGAGCAGGAGCTGCCCGGCACGCACGCGTTGTGTCATGCGTAAACAACCCCTGCTCCCTCAAGGATGTAGCGCCTCCAAGGATATTGAAAACCCTGCTTGCCCTTTTTTCGGCTACTTCTCTGGTCAGATCAGGCAACAGCTACGACATCAACACGACAGCACACAACACAGGCAGGGCTTGTTCAAGACCGTCGGGCTACCATGACGATTGAAGCGTGGTACATGGACGATGATACCACCACGGACCAGCGGCTGCCGCACCGTCAGAGCCCGAACGCAGAGTGCAATTTCGCTGTGCTAGAACAAATAGGTACGTACCACAGGTACTGCTGTACGCTGTACGTCCGTAATCTGCAATCAATCTGTGTGTCAGTGCACAGAATGATTATTATGGAAAATCGTCCTGTTGACCCTGACAACATCCACGGGAGTCACGGAGCTATATCTTTCGACGAGCAGTGGGAGTGCTGAACCCTATGCGCGATTAAAATGAAGGCAAGAACCGGGGGGCAGAAGGGACGACACCTGTGACCACGGCAAGTCCAGGAGCTGGAAAGTAGAAGTGTGCAAAAAAAAAAAAAAAAAGTTTCATGAGGATCAAACATACAACACGCGCGAACGACCTTCCGTAAAAAATTACGAAGAAATTTTGTGCAACCTATCTGTATATTATTTTGTAACTAATTTTCAAGAAAGTCAGCCTCATTATTTAATATGATACGTAGTGAAACATAGATGTACCACGCAGCGTTCGAAATTTGAGTTACAATCATTCAATCGGTTGTACTCACATCTGACGTTTTTAAATATTTTTATTACCACTCGTATAAAATCCGTGTGTGTGTTTCCCACCACCGAACTTCCGGATACTGAACTACTGGTTGATACGATCGGATCATATTTTGCCGTACCCAGGGGTATCTCGTCTCATGCACGACGCACAGCATCTGATACACAGCATACGTACCTGGTAGGTACTGACAATGTGCGCGGTGTTAAAGTCTGAGTCTCGAACCACGTAGAACATGGACGATATGGGTGATGTTGGCGTATGGATGATGTCGTATGGATGCGTATGGATGATGTCAACTGTTGAAAAAAATGGCTTTTTACATTTGTCATCACTACACAAATAGACAGACGCTCATGGATGTTGCCAAGCACAAAGCGCAAAGCGCGCTTCCGTCGTACGGATACTCCGCCAACACGTAAGCGATACACCGCCAAGCAGCTTGTCTTGCAAAGCCAGGGGTGGCGACGTCGCACGCATGGCTTGCTTCCCGACCCCTTACCTTGACTTATTCCCATAGTCGTGTCACCGTCATCCTGTACCCGGCATGCTGTCTGTGGGACAGCTACTACCTCCTTCTTGTTCGTTTGTTTTCCCTCAGAGGCCCAACAGTTCAGCATCCCCCCCGCTCTCTCACAGTGCAAAACGATACGTATGATACCAGGTACGGCATTTCGTTCCATGTATCCTGCTCGTTCTGTAGTCTATTACTGCGGTGGAATCTAGAGTGAGACGAAATCTAAAAATTGCTACGAGTACGATTGCTGGTATGGTGTGTACACCTTTGGTCTGTCTACGAAGGCGGGTCCGGAGACAAAACGTGCTCCTCGCATCGGCGGCTGCACACATTTGGGCTGCCTTGCCTTTGACTCACCAGCTCACGCCTCTGCGACCTCTTCGTATCTTTGGCACCCGGCCCTGCACGGCACTCGGCACTCCATTCACCTCGACTCACGCCAACAACAAAGTTTACTTCGGCATTTCTGTAAGAAACGTCTTTCACAGCTGCAGAACCAGTACTTCTATATGCATATGTACCATTTTGATTTTTTTGCCTAGTCCGTCCCTTTTTCTCCGCCGGCGCAGAGTTTTTTTGTGTGCTTTCTTCTGCAATGCGATCAGACTACCCGTCGGTATATTATCAGCCGTGTGCCGGGCTCGTGGGACGTCCGTGGCGCGAGCTATGGCCGCGGAAAGCCGCCGAGACTGGCTCTATTTTGCGGGGTATGAGACGCTTCTGTCCCCGGGCAAGCACACACTAGACGTATTTAAGCCTCGAGGTTAGGTCTTAAGTACTTCCAACTGGAAGAGCTAGGCCATTCGATATTTCGACCTTAAACGCATAAAAAAAACACCATATGTCTAAAACTCGAAATAGTGGTCTCTTTCAGTACGCATAAAAAGAAAAGCCGAGGAAAGATCAAACTACTTGAAAATAGACTATGATATTTCTGCACTACTCCAGACGCAGATGGCAAGACGAGGATTTATGTCATGAGTCAGCACATGAGTGGGTGGAAACTTCGAGAAAGACCCTCCCCTGCCCATGCTGTGCGAGCTTGAACGGCCAAAACAAATAACTGGTGCATGGCAAAAACATTGAGTGCTTCGTACTCCATACTCGCTTCATATGTAGGATACCTCGCAGGCGTCTGCCGCCTTCGGTGTGCCTCAGTGTGGCAGTCAGTACAGCAGCACAGCAGGACTGGCCCTCAACCCGGTTCAATTTCCACCCTCGAAATGTAGGCATCCGCGGGAAAGAGGCAACAGGGTTGTAAACTGCAGCAGCAGCTCCGGCCATGCGCTACGTCGGGCACAAAAACCAAACAAAAAAAATGTGTCATCGAAAAATTACAGCCTCTCAGGACGAGAGAGCAGGAGCACGAGCGCGCGACGAACTATGTCAGAGTCCCAGTTCTCTGACCGCAGAGAACGCCAGGGTAGGAGGAGTCTCGCGGGCGTTTTCCACCGGCTAGTTGTGCTGTAGTTGGGTTGGCTGTTGGGGTGCTGGTTGTCTGTGTGTTGTGCTGTGTTGTTTTGTTTTGTGGTGTGTTGTGTTGTGTGTGCGCTCGATCCTCGTGAATGAACAAGGACTCCTTTTCAAGTAATAGTACGTAGAGGCATGCCGCTCCACGAGAGTGGGTCGCCTCTGACCACCGCCAACGTTTCTGATCGTGTTGTACACGCAGGTTGATTAACCCGGGTTGGGGATACACCAAGCGGCTTGCTAGGTTGAGCGTTGCAATTACTGCGTGGGTGTTGTGCTGTGCTGCTGCTGCAGAGTGTATGATGTTTCCTCGAGCTTTTGTCGTCTGAAATGCTGTTGTTTGCTGGAAAATACTCGGAAAATTGCTTCAAATATGCACTTGGGCCAAAATGTGCTCAAGTGCATATTTTGGGAAAATCCACATCTCACCGTGGTCTGCCGTGGTCGTTAGGTCGGTAAAATAGACCTATTTTTTAGACATTTAAAACACGATAGGGCTTAATTTGGTTTAGAGCCTAAAATATAGGCATATCGTCAGGCTTAAATACGTCTACTACACACACGGTGGAACTTTAGTCCTCGCACGTACATCGGGGTGGCATCAAAATGTATTTGCGAGAGAATTTTTCCCGCACTGCTAGACGCGGGCGCGGTGTATATGTACCCGCTGCAACGACGTGAACTATGTCATTACTGTGAGTTCTCCCTCACAATTGACACGGTGGTTACCATACAGCAGTAGCGAAACCTGTATAAAGAGATATAAAGTAGCAACACAACCCAAGCAAAAGTAACGATGTGCACACAACAGACCATATCGGCAACAAACATCGGTATAAACTGTCTACGATCACAGCAGCAGCAAGCAACCGCAGAGAGCGGCAATAATATATAGATCCTAAAAAATCAAATTTTATTGAGAACGGGATTTTTTTCTGGATGGACCGAGGAGAATAAATACACAAGACCTTTCCTCTCATCAAAAGAACATACACAGCGGTTTTACAATAGAGCACCACCAGCAAGCAGCACGTAGTCCATAGACTAAGAGTTTATTGTCATATGAGCAACGACGGGAACTATGTCATTACTGTGAGTTCTCCCTCACAATTGACACGGTGGTTACCATACAGCAGTAGCGAAACCTGTATAAAGAGATATAAAGTAGCAACACAACTCAAGCAAAAGTAACGATGTGCACACAACAGACCATATCGGCAACAAACATCGGTATAAACTGCGCGCGGGGAAAAATACTGGGCACAGAAAACACACAACAAATTGACACCAATGATTCCTCTAACAGCAGCGACAGCAGTACAAACCCATCAGACAGCGAAAATGATCAAGACAACAACAGCGGCAACAATAACAATTCTGGTCAATGGTCCATTATTCCCGAGATTGGTGATGGTGCATGTTTATTAAGATGTATCTCGCGTCGTGTGCACAACAACCCAGCTTTACATCACATCGTCCGTGCACATATTATTGCCCACATCACAACCAATTTGTACACCGTTATCCCAGGATCAGGTTTCAACACTTTCCACGACAGCATCTTAGCTGGAGCAAATCAAGAACTTGTGGAAGTCGCTGGATCTCAACCTACTACATATTCGAGTGTTGAAGAGTATCTCCACTTCATGTCACAGCCTTACGCATATGCTACAAACGTAGAATTAATTGCTGCCACGCAGTTGTACGGAGTGGACTTTCGAATAACTTATCACACCGAGCCTCAGCAATATCCCAACCCTCCTCCTCTAAATGTCTGTGATATCTTATATTATCCACATTCTTTCCACTACGCATCCCTCCGATATACACCTTCTGCATAAATACTTCATCATCAGTTGTAGTCATTCGACTTGCGTCGCCCCCGGGAGGCACGTGTCCACCTCCCGAAGGGGAACCTTGTACAGGTATACCGATAGTACAAGATATTTCTTCGGGGTGTGGGTTTATGTATACTATGTAGGTCGAAGCGAAGCGAAGGGGGCGACGCTAGATGAAGATTTGAGGGAAATGCACTCGGAAGTTCGTGGGCAACGGGTTTCGGGAACGGTTCGTAGAAGGGCCGATATCATACGTCATAACCTGTATCCTTCCCGGTACCTGAGATTATTTTCTGTCCAAACTGCCCTATTCGGTATGAGTATTTTTGAAGAAACACGTAAGACCATTTCTCACACCGTCGAATTCCGCCAGTCGAAAAGGCCCGTTTTCGACTAGACTTTTTTTCGACTGGATTCTTCTGGTCCTTCTTCTTATCATCGGAGTCGATTTTATAGTTTTTCATTTCCTAAAGGCGGTTGATCTGTATGGCAGTCGAAAATCGGTCGGCAGCTCTGTGCTTCGCGCGTTCTCCGCAAGTAACGCCTGCTCGCGCTCGACGAACCCTCGTCCCAGCGAGTTCGTGGCTTTGGGGTTAGCCGAAAGCCGCCAAAGCTACGTTCGTGGAGTTGCACTCAGCCGAGAGCCGCCAAAGCTACAGCGGCCGTAGCCGTTGTTGGCAAAATGGAACGATACCGCGCGCTGCTGCCATCGCGTGATACACGCTGCTGGCGAGCGGAGCTAGAATGCGCTACGCTGACTTGCGGCGAGAAGCAACAGCTGTGACAGCCAAGCCAGCGTCCTTGTATAATACGGCTGTGTGGTACCTGGTATGGGTGTGTGGGCGTGTGGGTGTGTGTTTCATGGTGGGATGAGCGATGCGATGTGGGTTACAAGAATACGTGTAAGACATGACTTTTTCGACTGAGTTTTTCGACTGAATCCCCCAGTCGGAAAACTCAGTCGATAAAAGTTGAGTCGAAAAAGCTATTTTTCGACGGTGTAAGAAAGCCCGATTTGGGCTTCAGTCGAAATCGGCCCTTTTCGACTGGATCCTTCTGGGCCCCTTCTTAACGTCAGTCGGGTTGATTTTGTAGTTTCTGCGCTCTTTCTGTAGGCGGTTGGTGCGAGGGAGTACTGCTGTATATGGCAGTGAAAAAAGGTCGGAAGGTCTATGCTTCGGTCGGAAGCTCTGTGCTTCGTGCGTTCTCCGCGAGAAACGCGTGCATTTGCGCGCGACGAGCCCTCGTCCAAGCGGGTTGGTGGCGTTGGACTTAGCCGAAGGCCGCCAAAGCTACGTTCGTGGCGTTGCACTCAGCCGAGAGCCGCCAAAGCTACAGCAGCCGTAGCCGTTGTTAGCTAAATGACGTTGATACCGCGTGCCGCTGCCATCGTGTGATACACGCTGCTGGTGAGTGGAGGTAGGAAGGCGCCACGCTGACTTGCGGTGAGAAGCAGCAGCGGTGATAGCAGCCAAGCCAGCATCGGCGCTGTTGTATGATACTGCTGTGTGGTACCTGGTATGCATGTAGAGGCGTGTGGGTGTGTGTTTCGTGGTGAGGTGAGCGATGCGATGGGTTAAAAAAACACGTGTAAAACGTTTTCGACTGACTTTTTCGACTGGATCCCCCACTCGGAAAACTCAATCGAAAAAGGTTGAGTCGAAAAAGCTATTTTTCGACTGTGTAAGAAAGCCCAATTTGGGCTTCAGTCGAAAAAGGCCGTTTTCGACTGACGAATCCGACTGGATAAGAATTGGCACGTTTGACAAATCCGACTGTGTAAGGATTGGCACGTTTGACAAATCCGACTGTAAGGATTGGCACGCAAGGCCGTTTCTTACACAGTCGGATTTGTCCGTCGAAAACGGCCTTTTTCGGCTGAAGCCAAATCGGGCTTTCTTGCGCAGTCGAAAAACATCTTTTTGTACTAAGCACTTTTGTACTGACTTGTTGGACTGGCAGATCCAGTCGAAAAAGAGAGCTGTTCGGCTGGATCTGCCAGTCGAACTTTTCAACTAGATCTGCCAGTCGAGCTTTTCGGCTGGATCTGCCGGTCGAAAAGGTCCGTTGAAAAAGTTGAAAACGTGTTTTTTTAACCAATCGCATTGTTTATCCAACCACGAACCCACACACGCCCACACACCCATACCAGGTACCACACAGCAGTATAATACAACAGCGCCGACGCTGGCTCGGCTGCTATCACTGCTGCTGGTTGTCGCCGCAAGCCAGCATGGCGTATTCCTAGCTCCGCTCGCCAGCACCGTGTATCATACGATGGCAGCAGCGCGCGGTATCGATGCCATTTTGCCAACAACAGCTATGCCTGTTGTAGCTTTGGCGGCGTTCGGCTAAGTCCAACGCCACCAACCCGCTTGGACGAGGGCTCGTCGCACGCGAAGCACGCGTTGCTCGCGGAGAATGCACGAAGAACAAAGCGTTGAACTGGTTTTCGACTGCCATACGGCAGTACTCCCCCACGCCAACGGCCTCCACAAGGAGCACAAAAAGTTTCAACTCGACTCGACTGACGATAAGAAGGAGGCCCAGAAGAATCCTATCGAAAAAAAGTCCAGTCGACAAAGGGCCGTTTTCGACTGACGGAATCCGACTGCGTAAGAATTAGCTTAAGACCGAGCGTCAGAAGGATCAAAGTCGAGGAGAGTCTCGACGACTAATCCGAGCTTGCTCTGCGTTATTCTCCACGAAAATATCTGCTTGTCGAACTAGGTCATTTTCTTGCGTTTTGGTCAATGCTACCACTCCACTCTGGAATCTACGACGTGGGGGCTACTATGTTAATAGGCACAGATGAATGGAAGATGATACCGGTAATGGAAAGATGGTGATATGCATAAGCAGAAGGAGACGCAGCGCATTCTTGGCGCAAGATATTTTCATGTTGGTCTCTTTAACAGCTGCTTGCTGCCCCTGTCTTGCAATTCGCGTGGTTTCTTTTATCGTGCCCCCATCACCGCAATGCTTTGCTGAGGTAGCAGAAGCACCAAGTAGGACATGTACGGCACCTGCAGCAGAGTGCGTGGTAGCGGCGCAGCAACAGTAAAAAGAAAGAAGCACAACACGTAGCAAGTGTACTCTCAGCACCGACTAGTACCACTACTTAGAGTGCAACCACTGGTGCTCCGGACCGCCGGACCGCCTAACTTGCAACGATCACGACTGCTTGAAGACATGCTCGATTATCATACGGCCATGCACAATGATACTACTTCCGCACCGCAAGCGGCAGAGGGTGCAGCAGTGGCACAGCAGTATCGCAGCAGCAGCTGCATCTACTTATAATTTTAGCACTGCCTACATCCAACCTACAGCCGTACCAGTACGGTAAGATCGCAACAGCAGTTCATGGGTGGAGTCTTGCGCCTTGTTGATGCATTGCATCCCACCGCCCATGACAGCTGTGGACACGTGTCGGGCTGTTCGGTGATGTTGAAGCCTAGTGACATGCTTCGGGCTCTGCGTTGCTGTTGTTGAATGCTGGTGACCTCTGGCGGGCTGTTCGGTAGTGCGTTGAAAGCAATATTGAGCATACATAGTTAACAACGGTTGTTATTTGAACGACGGCCCACAGAAAGTTCGCGGAAGCATCGACTTTTTAACGTATCTTTATAGGTTTATGTAGGATACGGTGTGTCTAGTCCGGTCCAGACGCAAAGCTCCCGGTTTTTTTCTTCTGCATCATATTGGCCAGGAAGATAAATCGCCGTCCGCACTTCCGAATCGTGCGCCGCAGTTAGGAATGTTGCTCGCTCAATGCGAAAACAGCGCATCCTCGGTTCTGGGCAGTGTTGGCCCTTTTTGACTACGGGCTGTGGTCAGGGTTAAGGATAGGGGTATATAGAGGTCATGTTGGGTCGACGCCCGTGCGTTCCTTGTTCCCAGTAGGAAAATGCTTCCTATGATAGTGAACAGCCCGACCTCCGGAAGATTCACACGACCAGATTGCAAGAGGAGTCCCCTTTCGGACTGCCGAGTACTATGGATGCCTATCCTTTGATCGTCGAGCGATCTTCTTCTACCTGTTTACGACCACGTTTTCAGGGTGGGCTAGTGTGATGGGTAGGAGATCTATGAAATATGGCACATTATAGGATTCAGGACGGATTTATTTCGACAGGCGTTACGGATATCGGGACAAGGGAGACCACATATCATATACCTGGTACCTTCCAGAGTATACTCGAGTACTTGGTCCGTGCGAGCCACTTCTACGTGTTTCGTAGCATTAAAGATACTTGCCGCCATCTTCCCTGTGGTCGTTGCTGTGGCCGTTGAGAAAAACGCCTTTGGGGCTGTTGAAACTTTTAAAAATGCACCTGCTCCCTGCTGCTGGGCCTTCGATATTTTGGGAATATAGTCGCAAATACTTCAACTGCTGGCGGGCCATTGTTTTATTTTTTTCAACTTCTCAAAACGTCGGTTGTACATACCTGGTACGTCATACGTACCAGGTATGTCCTGGGAACACAAAACAATGACACACCTGTCAGGAAAACAACACATCAACAGCAGCACGGCGGCAGCAGCAGCACAGCCGTACGGTGGCGGCGGTGTGCTTCTGTTGATGTTTCTTTCTCTGGTTGCGTGTTGCTAAACAATTGGGGGTTGTGCTTCGCAATGCTGTGTGGTATATACGACGGCGTGAAAAATAAAGTGTGCCGTATCATATACTAAGAGTGCCAGCACTCTGTTTGAGTACACAAGCTGCCGCTGCCATTGCTGCTGCTGCTGCTGTGCGCGGTTTGTCCAATACAGAATGCAGTCCACGAGAGGGTTTCCTCTGCTCTGCTGCGTTATTGTGCGCGGGTCGGGGTTCGGCGCCTCTGGAGTTGTCGCTGCAGCGCGAGGTGTGGTACTCTCACTCGAGCACCCCACACGGCAGCGACACATCATACCACAGCTGAAAATGCACCAGCAAGTTGTTATACATTGCTGCCCCCCGGCCACCCGTCGGTGTATTTCGTATTTTCTGAAAAAAAACTTGAAATATTTCAAGTTTGAAAATGTGGCAAACGCCAGACCGAGAAACTTCAGGTTTTGCGAAAACAGAGCGGACAAATTCCCGAAAGAGCAAAAGCTCTGTACTATTCATGCAGTATGCGACACCAGTTAAGCATCTCCCATTTCTGGCTAGGCTGGAATTCTTATGTATGGCAGGGTTTGGTACATACTATTGTCAGTACAAAAGGGGCCACATTCTTATTTTCGTCTACAACTCGAACCTCAAATTCTTAGCTGCCCAATTGTTAAGTCCTGTCGCGTACACACTGCTGTAGACTGCTGTGAGCTTTTTATTTCGCTCAATTTTTCATGTACCCTATGTGCCTGGTATTTTGTAAAGCCCCGGGGGATAGATTGTTTCTTGTGTTGCGTACACAGCAGTATAAATGGTAAACAGTGGACTGTTGTACGCATCAAATGTGATGAGCACAACAACAAACAACAGCTTGAAGTGTTGTATCGCAACCGAGGATGCTTATACGCCGAATACATACACGAACGTCGCAGCTGCGGTAAACTTCTATGCACAGTAGCACCAGGTATAGGCCACAATAGCATCATCAATATCGTACGAAGTATATATTATCTGGGTTGCCCCTACGTTCACGTGCGATAAACCCGAATCAATCAGAATCAATTACACTGCAGTATAGTTCCATGATTTACCGTAAGGTTGCGGGCGAACGCATGGGGGTGTCAAGGCATCGACCGTGTGTCACTCTTCGCCCGAAGGGGAACCTTGTAATCATGTTGCGGTTGGCATTGCATAGCCGAGTCTCCTACATGTACTCTGTACACATGGGAGGTGTATCTCTATGTCGTGTTTCTGAGCATAGAGCTTGTATCTCTCTGTAGCAGAAATTCTTGACATGGACGCTGAATTTGCTGGACATGATGGGTAGAAAGAAAGGTGCGGTGAGAACGTACACGGATACTCTAACCGGAATCACACATGAGATTAGGAAGAACGTCTACCAAGACAAGTCATACGAAAACCCGTACGATTTGTTCTTATACTGAAACACGTACACATTTTGTTTGTTTAGGGTTACTATGGGCATGCTAAAACCCATTGGCTGAATTTGTATGGCATTTAGTATACCATACTAACGACGACGACGATGACGACAACTACAGGATCAGCCACACGAAGCGAAGTGGGCTGCTAGGTGTGGGGGTTGATACTTCTCATGTCGAACCCCAATGCAAGGAGTTGCACGACACGACGAGGCCTCCTTGCAGTCCTAGAACTGCAGCACTAAGTTACAAGCCACACGTTATTCTTAAGGATGTAGCTTTTTGAGGGCGAAAGGCGTTGCCGGATCAACCTCTATAGACCACACCTCCATTTTGATTGGTCAACCCTAATCTCACCGCACACCCTTATCCCACCCCCTACCGCTGTAAGTTAAGGGGATACGTTAGATCTTCATGGTTCTAGTTGGGTCGAGACCTGATCCCGCCCGGGGACTGTGCACGGCTATGCGCGAACCGTAATCGTGTGGCTTGCAACTAGGGCTGCAGTTTTAGGATTGCAATGGGCTGCGTCCGCACGACACGTGCATAGCATGAAGTGTTGTGTTCTGCGCGCTCACACCATCAGTATGAAGATGCCGCACGTAACACTTGGTTTACCGCTATGTATGGGCACCAAGAGAGCGAAGAGCGAAGGTGTTGCAAGATCTACGCATGTGTGTCGCGACTGTGTATGCTACGAAGTGTGTGAAATCAAGGGCTCTTTTACGCTTTGCCATCAGGGACACCACCCATGTTTTGCGGCTCTCCCAGGTGTGCTGCACTGGGAGTTGGATGCGGACAAGTTCGAAAATGATCCGGATTTGGAAAAGATCCGGCAGGAGCGCGGCTACTCGTACCAGGTACAGCACTACGGTGTTCGAGGGTTGGAGACATCGTGTGTGTAGCGCGCTTACCCCCTTTGCCACTGGAAACGCGTTCTGTGTTTTTATTACTTGGAATTAGTATAGGGACGGGTTTTGTAATCTTATGGAAACGTGTCCCATCTCTCTTTTGCTGCGACGCTTCCGTTTCTTACGCAATATGCATATACGGACGTTCTCTTTTATTTTGACTCTGCTTAGGACATAATCACCGTCTCCCCCGATAAGCTGGCAAACTACGAAGAAAAAATCAAGTCGTTCTTCGAGGAACACATGCACTCGGACGAGGAAATCCGCTACGTCCTAGAAGGTCAGCCTTATCGATCGTCGGGGAGGGAACGTGGGGTGTAGCTATCGTGCGTGGCCATAGTCTTCAGGCCGTCGACCCTCACATCCCTACAAAAGCCGAAACTGATCACTTCGGATCTTCGCCGACCAGGCAGAAACTGCTTGCGCCAAGCGCGAATCGGCCGGGCGGTGTTCGTCGAGTCGCATGGGGGATGAGCTGCGCGCTGCTAGGAATAGTTTGTGAGGCCGACTTCGGCACCTTGTGCGTAGTTTCTTGCGTGCGGATGACAGCATGGAAGCACTTGAAGGGGGCCGGGGGGGGCGGGCATGACGGTGGGCACGTGCTCATTAGAAAGAACTACACTACCTGCGGGGCTACTTGAGTCACGCGACTGACCTAGCTCAACAGGTAGTTCCTTCAAACGGACAGATGTATAGTTTGGGGTTCAATAGTGATATCGTCAGCATTGGTCTCCGTTGTTTTTCATGAACTAGAAGGCGGTACGGGGCGGGGGGGGGGGCTCGTTTTATGCATAGCCGCAGTCTGAGACCATAGACCCTCGCATCACTAACACGTCCCAATGCCGGGACGGAGCACGTCGGGTTTTGAATTACCAAGCAAATATCGTGCGCACCGAGCGCGAAGGGCCGTGAGGTGTTCGACGAGTTTCATGAAGGGTGAGCTGCATCCTACTAAGAACCGCTTGTGAGGCGGACTTTCGCACCTTGTTTGTGTTTTCTTGCTTATGGATGACAGCTTCGAATGCGTGTATTTGTGTTCTGGTGTGGTGGCTTCCAGAGACAGCAATGGAGATACTATGTAGCTGCCTCGTGGGTGCCTTGCCATGTACACACGATGTGATTTCATCCGCCTTGTGTGGAGTTTGGGGGGGGGGGGAGGGGCATGATGGCAGACATGCATCCTGGTTACCTTTAGAAACCTAGGAATGGGGCTTGGGCGTATCTTGTCGAAGGCCAGCCGTGTTGATCATCAGGGTGGGGGGGGAGGCATGGTGGTGAAAAAAAACGCCTGATTTCGATCAGAAAACCTGAAACGAGATTTGGTGGTATTAAGCCCCAACCGTTTTTTTTGCAAACATTCGGAAGGGAGAGGTAGAACGTGTACATGTCGGGACGTTTGTGCCCCCCCCCTCCCTGCCGCGTTCATGTGCCAGTGTCAACCCCATGATCTCCATTTATCGATATAATGTTTTTTTTGTCAAGTGCTGTGCTCAAGTCGCATCCTACGTCATTTGATATTTTACATCATACCAGATAAAACAGTTGGACCTATGTACAGTGGCCTGCTATTATTATTTTGTAGTATGCCCTGATTCCTGGTGTTGTGCAGCATGTTATCATCACAGACGTTGGCGGACGGTCTAGGTTTGACCGGTCAAGGCGTATTTGGAGTTATCATACTAGTTGTAGTGTGTGGATGTGAGCTCCTTCATGGCCTTTGACGGCTGTCCGTCGACGGCTGTCCGTCAAGGAGCAAGAGTGCCGTTAACCCACGTATTTGGTTGTGATGTGATGCCGACCTCTACCTCCGCCCCCCCCCCGCCTGATCTCTCGCTGTTCCGCGATTCAGGCTCGGGGTACTTCGACGTTCGGGCGGAAAACGAGCGGTGGGTGCGGATCAAAATGGGCAAGGGCGACATGATTACTCTCCCCGCCGGCATCTACCACCGTTTCACCCTCGACGATACCAACTACATCAAGGTGATAACACTAACTACATCAAGGAGCCAGTTGCCAATGTTTAGTATTTAGATGAATATTCGTGTGACTTTATGTTATTTTACTACAACAGTACGCGATGCCGCAGTTGTACGTAAGGGATACCAATTTTCGTGTAATCTATAATGTTAGAGTCATTTATCACGTTTATTTTTTCTGCAGGGATGAGGTTTCGTGTCTAGGTTTTGCTACTGCTGTATATATTTTATATCGCAATCAACAAGGATGAATCGTGACAACTTACTCGCAACTAAGAACGGGCGGCCGGCGTATCACGCAGCTTGCGAAGATGAGTGTCGACCCTAAGCTTGTCGAACTCACAGCTGACGTTGTTGTAAGATTTTTTGTTGAATATTGTTCTTGTGACGCGACGCCTCAACGGAGGATCTACCCAGTGTCGTTGAAAGACCATTTTTGTCGATAACGCAAGCAGCAGGCAACAGGTGGCGCGTGCCAGGCAAGGGAGACGCTCGGTGGTTAGAGCTGCGTTGGAACAAATTGTCGGTGTCTTGTAGGCCAGTGAAACAGGGAGAGACAATGAAAGTAGCGCAAGTTTTGTGTCAAATTATACCTTTGAAATATCTGTTTTTTATTAATAGTCGTTTATTGAAGAAAAGTATCGCAAACCTTAAGGATACCTTTCTGGAGAACTTTGAAGAACTATATTTCCGACGTTTTTTTTCTCGCAAACATGCTACTATATTCGTTTCATACCTAGGCTATGGGATTATTCATCGCCCTTAATGATACCAGCTGCTTTAACGTAACACCCCACGTGTGGTACGATATGAGCGCAGTCGGGGTAACGGAATACGAGAGGGTGTGTCTAGCCATTTTGACCTCTATTTCCACAAACCGATAGCTGTTTAAACGTGACCAATACCGTATCGCTAGTAGGATAGTGTACCTAAGACATCGGATCAAGGTGGGCAAGGGCGGCACGATTACGCTCCCTGCCGGCATCTACTACGGTTTCGCCCTCGACGACACCAACTACAGTAAGGTACAGTAGGGTACAGTAACGTACAATAGGGTACAGCAGGGTACAGTATGGTACAGTAGGGTCCAGAAGGGTACAGTAAGGCACAGCCGGAGGGTACAGGAGGGTACAGTAAGGTGCAGTACGGTACTAGCACAGTACAGTATAGTAACGTACAGTAGGGTACAGTAACGTACAGTAGGGTGCAGTAGGGTACAGTAGGGTACAGTAGCGTGCAGTAGGGTGCAGTAAGGGTACAGTCAAGTACGGTGAGGTGCCAGCCGACGCGGGCAACGATAGGGGTAGAAGTATTGTACCTCTTTTGGGTCAAAACATTTCTGGCTGACGGGGCTCCCCAATTGATCGACTGAGAAACTGCCCAATAAAGCTGAAATACATCTTGTGACTTACCCCACCATATTCTTTATATGCCTAAACTTTGGGACTATTCTTCATCCGAGCATCTACCACCGTTTCACCCCGGATGAGACCAACTACAATAACACTTTCACTGCTGGGGGAAAACCCATACTGAATACAAGTAATTTGTGGCGAAAATCGAGGGCCGCAGTGCTAAAGGGTGCAGCGATGCGCTCTAAGATGACAGGCTAACCGCGCGTGCATAGTAATGCTGAAGTTCGTCGTCGTCGTCGTCGTCGTGTTTGTTGTTGTTGCTGTTGTTGTTGTTATGGCCGTAGCCCCCGCGACCCCCTCCTTCTCCTTCCAAAAAATGAAGCACAAGGCCAAAAAACTATCGTTGCTGCTGACGACTGACGGGAGATAAGCATGAGGTCACCCTCCCTCAGATCCTCACGAGGTAAATGTGGAGAGGCGGAGGCATATGGAGAGAGCGAGAGAGAGAGTGAGCACGGCAGTGTATATATAGATTTCCGGACGAGGCCTACTTCCTACATGTTTGTTGTGTCTGTTTTCTCCGGTCAGCCGCTGAGCACTGCCCTTTGGCATGTCGTTTGACCTTGTGTCGTCAAATGTCTGCGAGCAGAGCATGGTATGCGCCCGTCTTCGCCCGTTCCTTCTTGATGGCAATAATAACATCTACAGCTCCCACACATGTGTTTCTCGCGCCCACTGCCAATGCATTGTAACTCCAGTCGCAATCATCATTTGAGCCTGGTAAAGGCCTAGCCGACCTTGTAGCGCTGCACTCCTGTTATGGAAACAAAACGCTTGGAAGTTGAATAGCACAAAAGTTTGAGCTGGAAAAGCATAAAGGTAGGTCACTTTTTTTCATTGTGTGAAGTAAGAATGGTGTTGTCCCGGCGGCCAACAACGCAGACGCACCCCGTCTCCCTCCAAAGACGGTGGATTTCGCTGAACGTCACGGCCACCTTCTGCACCCCTTTTGACGCTCAATGCGACCCCTCCCTGTGCTTGCAGGCCATGCGGCTGTTCATTGGGGAGCCTGTGTGGACCCCGCTGAATCGTCCCCAAGACGAGCACCCTGTCAGAAAGGACTACGTCAATAAGTTTGCCGTCTCCGCCACCTCGAGGACGGATCATGATTAACCAAAAAAACGAGTGATGGTTCCGGCCTGGCTCGGCTCGGCTTGGTTGACTCGGCTCAGTTCGATGGAAGCAATATCATAGCGGTCCCTTTGCAGAGTGAGCGGCGTTGGGGCTCAGTACCCAAAGAGATCGTTGCAGAGCATGGTATGGAAGAGAGTAAATGATGCATGCGTTTGTTTTCCGCATGGTTGCGGATGGACCAAGGCTACGGTAGGGGGGGTACCCCCATTTTCACTGGTGTGTTTGAGCCACTCGCACGAGTGGCTCTGTACCGCACGGATGAAGATGGTTTAGGCATTTGTTTCGGCGCAGCTTAGATCACCTTTGCAATGCGGATTAATTTCGTCAATGTAAAACATGAAGAATACGTAAGATCGAATAGGAACAAAGGGATTACTCGCGCGAGTGACCCCTGGCCACTGAAATAAAAGGCGCAAAAGGGGACCCCCCTACCGTAGCCTGGGTCGATGGCAAAGTATTTTAGAAATCAAATGGGCAGAGGTTCGAGGCGAGGTTTGTTTTTGTTGGAGGAGATATCGGTGATTGATAGAACTGTGAGTCGGCAGGATTCCACACTATAGAACCTAATGGTTAGGTGCCGTCAACTTCCTAAGTGACTATAGTCGGCGTAAGTCGGCTGGCAAAACCAGCCAATGGTCAGCCGACTTGCCGACTTGAGTCACGCGAGCGAAGCGAGCCTATTCATCTCCCTTCCCGGCCGAGGGAATCCCGCCCGAACAAGGGAGCATGTATCCCGCACTTAACATTCCTTCCTAGCAGTATGGAAGCGCGATAAGTCGGGTAGTCGGCACCTCCGGAGAACGACTAACTACTAGTCCGATTAATCACTAGCTGGTGACTTAAGTCGTGCCGACTCACAGGTCTATTGATTGACCAGCGACACACTGACTGTCCTCTCACAGCAGTGGGGTTGTGCATGCGCGTGCTTGCAAGACATGCGGCTGTTGAAAGTTGTGCCAGCTGTGTGGACCCCGCTGAATCGTCCTCAAGATGACTGCACCGAAAGGGATCGTTGCGGAGCATGGCGAAGAACAGAGTAAATTATGCGTGCTTTTTGTTTTCCTCGTGGTTGCGGACTGCAAAGTGTTACTGAAATCAAATGTGCAAATATTCGAAGCGAGTTTTTTTTTCGTTGGAGATATTGTTGATTGACCAGTGGCACTGACTGTCCTGGCAGTTCCTGTGCTCTCACAGCGGTGGGCTTGTGTGTGCGTGCTTCCAGGCCGTGCGGCTGTTCAAAGGGGTGCTAGCTGTGTGGACCCCGCTGAATCGTCCTCAAAACGATCGCCTTTATGAGGAAGGAGTACCTGGGCAACGTATCAAAATCACAGTGAATGCATAGTGGGCTCGTTTTTCTTTTTTCCAGTGTATAACGCTGTCGCCGCAGTCCCTGGGCTCCTACACACCATACAAATGGGTATGGTTTTTTTAAGAGTTGGAGCTATAGGAGAGGGGGGGGGGGACTGCGTGCGTACGCCCTTTGTGACATGGGAATGACCAGCCTTGAAGGTTGATGCTTCCACCAGTAACCTGCTTTATGTTACACGGTGGTACTCGGAGTAACGCCGTTGCATGTTTTTATGGTATACGATGCTGGGTACCTGGTATTCTGGTATGCTCGTAGAATTTACCGACACAGGGGTGATGCACCCTGGGTCGCGGCGGTTTGCGGCATGCTCCTTCATGGCGTCTCCGACGTTACGTAACGGATCAGGGGTGCGCGGCTAATGGGGGGGAAACGACAGCGACACCAAGGATACGGAAGAGGGTCCGCTTTTACTTTTTCGCACGGGTGGCTCTACCCTATTTATGCGCTCTTGACCCTTTTGACCCTCTTAGTACCGCAGTCCCGACATCGGGATAAAACACTTGGAGTTTGACTGAGGAAAAATATGTTGAGAGTTGGAAATGGGTTAATGCGTTCTGTTTTCGGTTTGCTCTATGTAAAGAGCCATGAAATCATTCGTTTCGCTGCGCCAAGAAAATGCAGGTCTGGTCCGTTCATGAGCGAGCTGCAGCTCTCTCTGTGCCTGACGGGCGTGAGGTTATATGCTATCGGAGCATCACACACAGCTTGCAAAGATGAGCTTGGACGAAATATTCGATCTCACAGCTGCGGTGTATTTTTATTTTTGTATTGTATGCGTTTGTGGCTGCGTTCGGATATATAGTTTTTGTATCACGGTTGTGTTTGGCGTTGACTCGCGAGATTCGCGTGAAAACGAGGATCGGCGGAGAGAACTCATAGGGGTACAGTGGCACGTGCTGCGAACAAGAAAACAGGCTACTATATGAAAGGCAGGCTGATATTGTCGGGATTATAGTACATCTGGGAGTAGTTGCGCTGGAGTTAGTGTAGAACGCGCCTCCTCCAGATAAAAAACCCAGCCTGGTCAGTATGTGTGTTTCTTATTTGAACGCACCCTCTGTCGAATAAGAAACGCATCCTGGTCAATATATATTTTTCTTGTTTGAAGGCGCGCTCTGCCAAATAAGAAACCAGCCTGGTCAGTATTTATGTTTCTTACTTAACTGAACCCTCTACAAGTATCAGATATGAAAACTCAACCTGGTCAGTATTTGTGTTCTTATTTGAACACACTATCAAATAGGAAACCCAGCTTGGGTCGGTGTCTGCTGTTTCTTATCTCGTGCCCTGCGGTATAGGTCGGTGGTTGCCGAGTACTTTTGTAAGATGAGGGAGGGTAGGTTGGAGCTGGCTATCGCTGTAGACGTAGTTGGAGGTCGTGCAGCATGCCCCCCGTCATATGTTGCACTGAGGTTGGTTGACAAGGCTTATAAAGCCACATACAAGCGTTGTTCTTTGCAAAGGACATACGTGCAAGGAATGGTCCTCAAAGACTTCGTAAGAGCACAATTTAAACTCGGCAATGCTTGGCCTCGACCCGCGCAAGGACCGATGTTATATATGGTAAAAGATGCCGGATTAACCTTTTGCCAGTAATCAAACGGACTACTAATAATTCCCTCTTATATCGATTCCATGGCCCCAGGTCCAACATCCCTACGAGTATAGTCGAAACCCAGGCTCCTCTCAAAATGTTCAAAGAGAAGTTCCTCGGGTACGTCGGGACAATTGTCGAGTACGTAGCTGGCTCTTCAGCCTTACCTTCCAACGGCGTAAGCCAGGAATCTTACTAACACCTTAAACAGTTGGCGTCGTCGGCAGACCATGGGGTCTTCAATGCCTCGTGGACTCGAGCCCCCGTAGCGTCCATCAAGTTATATGTTTTTTTCGGCTTTCCCTACGTCGAGTCTGAGCACTGCTCTCCCTTGATCGCCAAGTCTCATTGGCACCGAAATGGATATTAGCAAGTCCGCCCGTGTATTATCCGGCCGACCTGTCACCTATCCCGCCGGTCCAGAGAGGAGATAATGAGTGCCAAACTCGGGCTATGATAGAGGTGTACCGTTTTTTGGCGAATATGTTTTGTGAATGACGGGTCTCCTTAACCCAAAATCGTCGGAAAATAAATAAATAATAGGGCGTTTTTTGCATGAATCTCGTTGTACACCTACAGTAGGCCACGGGATGTTTCATCCGCGATAAAGCAGGTTTATTTTTTTATTCCACATCCGTTTTTGGGTTAAGAAGGACTTATGTCTTGACCCTCCGAAAGCAGAGGGACCTCAGTCAAAAAGTGGCGCACCTCTATGGTAGCACACGTCGCCTAGAACGCCTAGTTTTGGATAGGCAATTGCTTTATAATATTTTTCCGGCAGTGCAAACGAATTGTGCTACTTGTATAGTCCACCCTTTCTTTTGTTATTCCTTTTTTGTTCATCCCATTTATCATCCTCGCGCTATACTCTCGCGCTCCCTCCCAGCAGTAACTCAGATCCGGGGTGACACAGCGGGCCCTCCTCCCCACTCCCCACTATGGTACGTGTGCCTTCATTTTCATCTTCATTTTCATCATTTTTGATCGCAAGACCTCAGCATTTTCATCCCTCTCGACTCGCGTCGAAAAAAAACTATAATACTTGACTTGACCTCGTTAGAGCCCATCAATGTCTCCCTATACTAATCTCAAGTGATTTGGCCAAAAAAACGGGTTTCCAGTGGGGAATGCGTTAACGCCGGTCTAAGCGGTGGTTTCCTCGGCGTCCGAGCACTGGCTGGGCACGGACACGAGGACGTCCTCTATCACGCGTCACGGCGGGGGTTTCTTGGCGTAGAGTACGAGATGCCTAAAATAAGAAACCCAAATGTTGACCCAGGCTGGGTTTCTTATGTAGGAGAGGGCGTGTTCCACACTTCTTCTTTCTTCTTTTTCTTGCTCGTCCGGTGCTGTTATCTTCGCACTCTTTCTTTCTCCTTCTCCCTCCCTCCCTGGACATAACTCAGATCTGGGTTCACTACGAGTATGCAGGCTTTTCTCCCCCCTCCCCACTAAGGTACGCGCCTTCATTTTTATCACGAGAAGACTTTAGCCCTTTCTTCCCTCGTCGCCTCGGCTTAAATTGCGCCTACACACGCTTCTAGGCGCTCTCGGTGGTTGATTACGTTGACACTATACTGTCCTGTAGCTCACTACCAGGTGTACGGGTTCCAGGATCTCTTAGTTCCGGAGAAAATATCAGCCTTCTTTTTTCATCGCCCTGTTGTTTCTTATTCCTAAGGTGTCTTGTACGGTACTTACAGTAGTTGTTGAGAACGTGTTGCGACCAATAGCCACGGTGGCGGGGGCATATTTTTCTTAAGGTGCATTGTGCTGTACTACTGTAGTTGTTGAGAACGTGTTGCGACCAATAGCCACGGTGGTGGGGTATATTGTTCCTAATGTAAGGTTATAGGTGGGGACACAGAGTGCCCCCTGCAGGTCTGCCAATTGAGCAGGTCCTCGGAGAGTACAGTACTCACTTTCTTTTCCTTCGTAGAGACGTTGCTTGTTATTCGATTCCACCAGAGCCCTGGGTAGCTTCTGAGATCGGAGGCACGTGCCTCCGATCTATTTCCTAACTTTCCCGAATATACAACGCCAACCTTATCATACGAAACCCATCAAAATGATCTCAAATTCGGATAATTACAGGCCTTTCGAGGCCGTATCTTAACACTAGCCCACCCTGATGAGTCTCATATGCAGAAATATGGGAGATTCGGGGAAACTCCGGTTCTACGAACTAGACCATGAGTCGAAGATGCGGCTCCTCAAAACCCACTCCCACACCTCTAACCGTCTGGCTATGGAGCCAGGAACACGCGAAGAAAAGCAGTTGAAAGAAACGCAGACCCTACAACAAGGCAAAAGCCACCCATCAAAAACCTGCCGCGTGCCGCCGGTGTGGCGAGGGAAGGCAGAAAAGGCTCTACGGCAAACCAATCACAGAAAAGGTATTATGGCGAGGCGTGCCCTCGTCGATATAGAGGGAAACACAGGCGCTAACACAAGGGAGAAGTCATGCGAAAAACCTCCCGCGAGCCATCGGCAAGGCGGGGGGTTAGACGAGGAAACGACAAACACCCAGGATGGAAGGTGGCATCACCTGCAGCCCCGCTAGGGGGGGAAGTGTTTAGACGAAGAAACAAAGTAGAACAAATACAACACACCAAAATTAAACGATGACACACCGACCCGTACATAGCCCTGTACCACGTTACGCGCAAACAGGGTACCCTGGTCGCCCCCCGGCTCTGGGCTGAGGAGGGCGCGAGGAGGTTGACGAAGGTATCGAGCAGGCGACGACCGCTGCGCGGGAGGCGTCCCTGGTAGTGAAGAGGGCGCAACGAGCCCTCGCCCAATCAGTTGCGGCGGCGGCGGCGGGAGCTAACGCGGCCCCCTCGCCTTCGTCGCGCCCGCAGGGTGTCGCATCCCAGCGACCACGACCCAGCAACGACGCCTTCTTCAAGGGCATCGTCTCGTGCATGGCGTCTGCACCGAGGGTAGAATTCTCCTCAGCGATCCATTAATTTTCTTTCTGTCCTGCCGACGACGCCACATGTAAGGTTATAGGTGGGGACACAGAGTTCCCCCTGCAGGTCTGCCAATTGAGCAGGTCCTCGGAGAGTCCTCACTTTCTTTTCCTTCGTAGAGACGTTGCTTTATTCGATTCCACCAGAGCCTCGGATAGCTTCTGAGATCAGAGGCACGTGCCTCCGATCTATTTCCTAACTTTCCCGATAATATAAACGCCAACCTTATCATACGAAACCCATCAAAATGATCTCAAATTCAGATAATTACAGGCCTTTCGAGGCCGTATCTCAACACTAAGGTGCCTTGTAACTGTACTACTGTAATTGTTGAGAACGTGTTGCGACCAACAGCCACGGTGGCGGGGGCAACTTTTTCCTAAGGTGTCTTGTAACTGTACCTACTGTAGTTGTTGAGAACGTGTTGCGACCAATAGCCACGGTGGCGGGGGCAAGTATTTCCTAAGGTGTCTTGTAACTGTACTACTGTAGTTGTTGAGAACTTGTTGATACCAATAGCCACGGTGGCGGGGGCATATTTTTCCTAAGGTGTCCTGTACGGTACTTACAGTAGTTGTTGAGAACGTGTTGCGACCAATAGCCACGGTGGCGGGGGCATATTTTTCCTAAGGTGTCTTGTAACTGTACTACCGTAGTTGTTGAGAACGTGTTGCGACCAATAGCCACGGTGGCGGGGGCACTTTTTCGGGGTATTTTCGCCGTGGCTTGGCGTCACTCGCGCGAGTGATCCAGTTACAAGGCTTAGTTTGGGTAAGCTATTGGTTAACCTTTTGCAAGTGGTCGAACGGACTAATACCCCACTAATGCCTTAACAATCCCTCTCTGCTCCTTTGAGGTTTTAAGGTTTTCGTGCTGCTTCAATTTTGCGATACGAGCAAACACGCAATAATGGAGTAGGTACCTGCAGTACACAGCAGTACGCTGCGGGCGCCGAGTAAGGCTACGGTGCAAAGACGTCAGAAGACGGCCAGTCAAGAGAAAACGTCCAGCGGTCAAAGGTGTCAAATCAATCGTCCCACACTAAAAACTAGTAGTTTGCCGTCAGTCAGGGCAAATTATCGGAAAGTTGCCGTCCGCCAAGGGGTCAAAGTGCCGTCTCCTCTTGACATATTTGGTACGGTAGGGGGGATGTTAATATTGCATGTGCTAAAAGTACCCCCTGTTCAACTACCGGGTTTTCACCACTCACTCGCGCGAGTACGTCTTGATATACCTCACTGGCTACACGAGTGCGTAGACGATTGTTTATGCACGGCGTAGCTTTTGCTGTTACATTCCGAATTCACCTCGCGAAAAAAAAAAAAAAACAGCAAGCGAACAGGGCGCGGGAGGGGGGGGGGGGGGGGGGCAGCCGCGCGAGTGACCCCTCTAACAAAAACAAAAGAAAAAAAAGAACCCAAGAGTGACCTCTCTAACCCCGAAAAAAGACCCCACAAAAAATACCCCAAACCACTTACCATGAAAAAAAAAGTCTGTTGTAGGCGAAGTACAGAGTCCCTCGTGCGAGTGGTTCAAACTTTTTTTCACCCTGTTGGCACCGCAGTTCCGACACGGGGGCGAAACACTTGGAGTTAGACTAGGAAAAACAATAGGACTTGGAAATGGGTTAAAAGCCAGTAGCAGTGATAATGGGGCTATTCACAGGGATCCCTCCTTCATCATTAATAGTAACCTTTCTTTGTCTTGACTACGAAGTGTTCTGGCGGCAGGTATCAAAGGATTTCAGCGGGATGTGGGCGCGTGTGTCGGGCGCAGATGAGCGCAAGAATTGGAACGAGTCATCGATATACACGACAGGGGGGGGGGTCGCCTGCACCGAGCATACCGAGTTAAACTCACACACGACAATTACGACACTTACGACACACACATGGAAGCACGGCGAGCCTTTTACGACTGCATGCATTCGAGTTTTATGGGACACACGCCATCCAATCAGCGTGGGATGACCGTTCGTTGCCCAGCAGTGAGTTTCTAGAAGGGCTTGTCGTTTGTGTCGTTTGCCCGTTCGCCGGAGGATATGATAAACTGTGAACCTGTTAGCTCCGCACTCCGGACATTCATGTGGACACAACACTTGGATTTATACCGGGATTTTTTGGGGGGCGAATTGGAAATGGCTTAACGCCCATCTTTACAACTGGAAAATATTTTTTTAACAAAATTAGTTTAACCCTATATAGGGGGGATTTCGCCCGGGGCTCTAACGGTGTTAACGCCTACTCCGCCGGAAACCTTTTTTAATTACTTGAATTTAGTTTGGAGGGGTTTTTTGGGGTTCTGAAGGGGTCAAGTAAAGAATGCCTGCCTGTGTTAAGGAATTAGTGGGGTATTAGTCGGTTTGACCACTTGCAAAAGGTTAACCAATAGCTTACCCAAACTAAGCCTTATAACACTCTCCCCCCCTGAAACGGCGGGACAGCAGGTCGGCCGGATATACGGGCGGACCTGTCAATTATCCAAGCCGTTTCATTTCCTGGGCATACCGGGGAGAGTATTTTTCAAGTTCGACATGGGGAAAATCTGAAAAATTTATTATTGTGGATGGTGGGGATCGAACCCACGACCCAAAAAACCCATGGTCTGTCGACGATGCCATTTGTTAAGGTATTAGTGGGCTACTAGTCCGTTTGACAACTTGCAAAAGGTTAACCGATGATAGCTTACCCAAACTAAGCCTTATAACACCTGCCGTTTCGGGACATGCCCCGGTAGGGGTGCAGAAGCAGAAGTTTCTAAGAATTTTCTGAGTTCTCCCCGAGCATGAATGAGGATCTAGCTGAATATCAAAATCAACATCAACATCAACACCGTCACCCGAAACATGACTTCGAAGGCATTCGTTCGTGCAACCCGATCACAATCAATACGCTGGCTAGTCTTTAACAAAAAACGGTAAATAATACTCACTCGTAAAATCACCTTATTATTGGTAGCCGATAGCTCCACACTACTTGATGGAGAAGTTCAACCGGTAACAACGTCAAAAGGTCAGAAACATAATAAGCTAACCAAAAGGTGCAAGGTCTCTACCGTGTGGGATGATAACTCTGTGGGTGTGCTCGAAGGACATTACTATTAATATAATAATCTATAACAAGGAAGGTAAGGTTCCACTCAATCTCTATCAAGACAACTTGACAAGTTGTCAAGATGGTACTGTTGGGGGGGGGGGGGGGTTGACATGTTGACATAAAGAAACACATCAGTTTTGATTGTTTTCAATTCCCGAATCTGAGAGGAACGGTTTCGACGAGCGCTCTGACAGCCAGTGATCCAGTGATCAGTCCGCGGGCACCAAAGCGTTGTCCGTTAGGTTTGTGTTCACATTATTAATTGATCGTTTTAGAGCCCCACCTTTGTCCTGCGAGACAAAATACTAATTAGCGCTATTAATACAACAGTGTACAGAGTAGTACTTGAAAATAGAGTAGGAGGATGTTTGCGGTGGCAATTCGGGTATTTGCTATAATAAACCAAATTTTAGTGTGTTCGACAGTAGTAGTTGTATTATACTACAACAGCTCCGTATTCTTTCTTTATTGGTATACTGCACACTTTAAGTTGGTTGGTGGATTGGGTGCCGTTGAGTAGAACTATCAGAGTATTACGATATACGATATGAATAGGGTATTTGCGAGTTTTTGCGATTTCCAACCCCTCTTATTATAAGTAAGGTTGGAAAATATGTAAAAATATTGTCGTTTTCAACACCACTTTTACATTTTTTCCAACCGAAGAGGGGTTGGAAACGTACAGCGGCGATCAGTATATAAAAACAAAGGTGAAGAGTATTATGATACCCGTGCAGCCGTCACACGAGATGCCATGGGTGGAAGCTGGAAATATCCGTTTGATGCGAAAAAGAAGACACACGCGCTGTCGGTTCTTCTTCCTGTCGTGCTTTTTGTACGTAGAGGCACCAATCAAGTTCCACATGGTAGACCGTAAAAATATAGTGGTGGAATACGTATATGATATACTTCGAAGTATGTCGTATTCATTCGTTTTTTTCTCGAAAATCCAACCGCTATTAGGTTATCATCATTGTTATGTTGGGGGTGTCTGAATCGGAGGCAGCAGGATCCTGACGATCGTTGGGATGAACACAAGCAAGTGTAAGGGTATTGGTCGGGCCCTTGCCCTGCCGACGATGCCATATTGTAAGGAAGGGTTGGTCGGGAGACACAGAGTGTGCCCTGCAGGCCTGCCAATTGAGCAGGTCCTCATGGACTACTCGCTTTCTTAGCTTTTAGAAGGGGCGTAGCTTTATTAGGAGAGATGTAGCTAAATCATAGTTTCCATCAGAGCCCCGGATGGCCTCTGAGAGCCGAGGAGCATGCCTCCTCTGTTTCATTCCCTGACTACTGCCCCGAATGGATAACGCCAACATATCATACGAAAACCAGCCAAATTATCTCAACTCAGATAATAACAGGCCTTTCGAGGCCGTATCTTGACGTAATAAGGAAAAAATTGATTTCGACGAGCGAGCGTGGGGAGAGACGATAAGCCTTGCAATTCGACACGTATCGACGAGATTACAAATACACATGAAAATTCGGAATGCTGAACCCTAAGCGCGCGATAAAAATCAAGGCAAGTATATAGGGGGAAAGAAAAGGGAAGGCCCCTGTGGCCATGACCTTGTTGTTGTTAAGGTATTAGTGGGGTATTAGTCCGTTTGACCACTTGCAAGAGGTTAACCAATAGCTTACCCAAACTAAGCCTTATAACACTCCCCCCCTGAAACGGCGGGATAGCAGATCGGCCGGATATACGGCGGACCTCTGTCAATATCCAAGCCATTTCATTTCCTTGGGATACCATGGAGAGTATTTTTCAAGTTCGACATGCCATTGGGAAAATCTGAAAAGTTTATTATTGCGGATGGTGGGGATCGAACCCACGACCCAAAAAACCCATGGTCCTGCCGACGACGCCATTTGTTAAGGACTTTAGTGGGGTATTAGTCCGGTTAACCAGTTGCAAGTGGTCAAACGGACTAATACCCCACCAAAGTCCTTAACATTGTCCAGAAGGTCGCTGAGGGTAAATAAAACCTTATTCTTATGAGTTGAGCTGGAGAGTAAAAGTACTTCGTGACAATTAAAAAGCGTATTTTTTGTGGGGGAGCAACGACGTGAGGAGACGATCAGTCAAGAAAAAAACGTCACGCGGGCAATCCAGGGGTGCAAAAACCGAGCGTTCTACACTAAAACCTAGTAGTTTGGCGTTTGCCAAGGTAACTTGTTGGAAATTTGCCGTCATCTGTCAAATAAGTGCTGAAGGTACTGCCTCCTGATATAGTTCATGACAGCCCGTATATATAGTCTATATATATTATAAAAATTAAAATACACTCCAGCTGTGAGATCGAAGATTTTGTCGAAACTCATCTTTATATATCGATCAACAACAAGAAGGAGAGATTTTGCGGTCTTGTTAATGATTACCAGCCGTCTGCATTGTGTAGGAAGAGTCTGCAGCGTACATATTATGAAAAATAAAAAAATACTCCAGCTGTGAGATCGAAGATTAAGATTTCGTCGAAACTCATCTTCTTTGTTTGCAAGCTGTATGTGTGATGCTCCGATCGCGCGAATTACTGGGCGTGTGTCATACGCCGGCGACTCCCCTTAACAATAAAACAGAGTAAGTAGCTTGTACCAGGGTCAACAGGGTGATGTTAGTCAGTCTGTTCGCGGAAACTACAAAACCCGTTTCTGAGGGGGACAAAATCTGACGGCTGTGGAAGGAATGCATCAAAGATTCAGTTTATCATGTATATATATCCTGTGCGTCGTATAACCGGTGAAGGGAGAGCGGGGTTTTTTTGGGGGGGAGGGGGGGGTCTTGAAAAGGACGGGGGCGGGGGGGGAGGGGGCGGGGGGGGATTTTCAACAGTTTTATGGTAAGGTATTAGTGGGGTATTAGTCTGTTTGACCACTTGCAAAAGGTTACCCAATGGTTTACCCAAACCAAGCCTTATTATAGCACCCCCCCCCCCTGAAACGGCGGGATAGCAGGTCGGCCGGATATACGGGCGGACGTGTCAATATCCAAACGGTTTCATTTCCTGGGTATACCGGGGAGAGTACTTTTCAAGTTCGACATGGGGAAAGTCTGAAAAAGTTTATTATGGTGGATGTGGGATTCGAACCCACGACTAAAAAAAAACATAGTCTATCGACGACGCCATTTGTTAAGGTATTGGTGGGGTATTCGTCCGTTTGACCAGTTGCAATAGCTTACCCAAACTAAGCCTTGTTACACTTAGGTCACACAAATGTATAGGACTTACTGTAGGCGTGGTGCTATCATAGATCTAGGCGATGGGGGGGGTGGCGGGGAAAGTCGGAGAGGTTAAACTAAACTTGAAGACCATATGATTAATTAATTGGAGCTACCGCATGGATGACTCGAATGATAAAGAGGTGATATCACCCGTCGGGTAGTGTTTATTATTCTGGCAACTTTTGATTCTAGGTGGGACGGCGGAGGAGGGGGGAGGGCGTTTTTGTGTGCATGTATGTGTTGGGCGGGGGGGGGGGGGGATATTATACGATAGACAGCATGAGAATACGGTGCGTGTGCCGTACAGATCCTGCCATTCGTTTCGCTTTCAACACACTATTCAACACACTAGTGAACACACTAGTGAACACACTAGTGAACGCACATAGTGAACACACTAGTGAACACACTAGTGAACACTCTAGTAAGCACACTATTGAACACCCAATTAATAGTGAACACATTACAATGAGCAGTAGTGAACACGCTATTAAATAGTGACTAGTGAACACACTATTAATGGTATTTCTCTCACCCTCCATCCGGAGTCCTCGGAGGATGTGCTTCGTTCGACCGATTCTGGAACCGTCAATTTATTTCGTCAAGTTTTTCCGCCAGAGCTCCGCAGCCCATGAGGGCTCTTTTTAATATTTACTCAATGCGCGGCAACGAAAAACAACATGCAACCCCTCGCGGAGCGCGTCCGTACAGTATTGTCAGTAGCCACTACTGTACCTGGTTTTGAGACAAAGTACTTTGAAAACGAAGAATTGAGCACGTTTTTTTTAGTTGCTTTTTCTACTAAATAAACTACACCATGGTCCAGTAAACGGCACCCGACAGAGGAAGGCAGCAGTAGACAGAGACAGCCCATCCAGGGCAAAAATATTTTCTGAGCGACGGGTTTCCTTAATAACCTATTAATAAAGTGATATAATACCTGTAGCACTTCCATCGAGAGTGCCCGGGGACTGGGACAACAGCATTCACCTCACATAAAAAATGGTCAGAATGGAAAACTTACCGGAGTGCTTCGACGGCAGGACGATTTAGAAATATTTACACATGTATTTTTTTCAATTTTTTTTTTCCATTTTTAGAGCACTCTTGGTTTTAGAACCCTACCCCCCCCCCCCCCCGCTTGTCCGGGGCTGGACAGGGGGGGGTCTTTAAAGCCAAGTGAATAAAATCTTGATTATTCTAAATCTCCCCGCGATCACAGCGCTCCGGTTGGTTTTTCCCATCCTGACCATTTCTTGTTCTTGTTTGTTATATATAAAAAAAAACATAAAAACGTCGGCTGTGAGTACGACTGGTTGAATGATTGAAACTCAGCTCAACTTTTTTTTTCTTGGTTTGAAGAAAAAAATACCTGGTATTGTTTATGTACCTACTATAGGACATGGGTTTCTTCGTCATCGGGTCGCACTTACTTTTCAGTTTGTTGGTGAAAAAAAAGTTGGGCCACCTTTTTACCGTACCATGTGTCACCCCATACACCAACAACGACCCCATAGGTATATACCCTGTGCTATACTACTACTACTACTACTGCTACTGCTACTACTACTACTACTACTACTACTACTACTACCACTACTACTACTACTACTGCTATTACTACTACTGCTACTACTGCTACTACTGCTACTGCTACTACTACTACTACTGCTACTACTACTACTACTACTACTGCTACTACTACTACTACTACTACTACTACTACTACTACTACTACTACCACTACTACCACTGCTACTACTGCGACTACTACTACTACTTGCTGTCATTTCTTCCTTCGTGCTTTCTTGGAGACATGACACAAAAACAAGTTCCGCCTGGTAGGTAAAAATAACAATATACCTGGTACGAGTTATATATTATGTTGTTAACAGCTGTATGTAGTAATGAATGGTATATATTGTACGCCTTTTTCTTCGAGATTCCAGCGGTTTCGTTGTTTTATGTTATTGTTGTGCGTCTGAATTCGTGCGAGCATAATTCTGACGATATTTTGGAATAACAAACAAGGTCGGTTTCGACGAGCGAGCGCTTGGTCCCGAGCCATCAAACAAAATGCGCGTCAGCAACGGAAACATTTTTTTAACGTTGTCGTCGTCGTTGTTGTCTTCTGTCCATCAGTAGTCTATGACTGAAGAATCTGCATGTATGTGCTGGATGGATGTGCGGGATGTGGATGGGTACTACGTTTGACTACGTTTGACTACGTTTGACTACGTAGTAACGGTTTAATGCGAAGGAGATGCACACATTAAGCCGACAGACCATTGGTTTGTGGTCTCTACTCAACGGCACCTATTCTACCTATTTTGTTGTTAATATATACACACCCACCATTGAAGACGTAAAACACTGGCGTTTTTTTTCCTGCATGCAGGTCATCATCCGAGGCGATTCGGTTTGCGATCGTTTGTGGCTTGCTGTGTGCCACCACTCCGTCCTCCGATCTCAACGGGCCACGAAGGAAATTCCGGGACTACTACTTACTGACTCCCTCCTTCTTGTTATGGGAGAAAAAAGCTTCCACTGGAAATAGGACAGCAGTCGTAGAGTTGGAAACGGGTAACATTTTTTTTTCACAACCAGCTGTTTAACTTTAATTTTCTACTCAATCAGCGTAACTCAACACCTCCACGGTCCCAAAACAGGTACTACCACACGACAGCAAAAGTATTGCAAGACAGACAATACTACGTGCAGCTATTAATACCCAGCAGTATTAATAGTACTGACGTTTCTTCTCCCTTGATGTAACCTGAGGCGGTTTGTTGTGTGTCCCCCTCCTCCGATTTACGATCCTTTCTGGCCAATACGGAAATCGCCGCTGTATGTGGCACTACCGTTTCGCTGAGAAGGCAAGGCACGCGAACAGGTTTTTTCTCCCCGCGCGGTCGAAAGCGTGAAAACGACGAAGAAGAAACAGAAGGCACGAAATACTAGACGAAACGAACTTTTACGTTATTATTAGTTTTTGTCTGGGAGAGCGCAGATAGACGATGATAATAATGAATGCGCGCGGCAACCCAAATGTTGAATGTTGTCGTCGTTGTTTGTCTTCACATTTATTTTAATGCTGCATTAAACCCATAGCATGACAACTATTTCGTCATTTTCTGTATGGTCAATTGCAACCAAGAAGTAAATACACACCGAAAGACATCAGATTCACCATACATAATAATATAGTCTACCACACTACTAGATAAAAAAATAAATACACTCCATCCAGCGGTTAGATCGAAGATTTCGTCGAAACTTATCTATTTGCAAGCAGTGTGTGATTCTCCGACAGCGTGTATTGCTGGGTGTTGTGTGTCCGCACTAAGGATATATATATATATAGGTTGGCGTCTCCCCTTAGAAATACATACAATGTAGCTTGTACCAGGATCAACAGGGTGATCATGTTGATCAATCTGTGCACGGAAACTATATAAAAAACCGTTTTTGAGAAGGACAAAATCCGACGGCTGTGGAATGCACCACAACCAGTTCATAATGTGTATCCTGTTGTAGTCGTATGGCCGATGAAGCGGGGGGGGGAGGGGGGGTCAGCATTTTTAAGTTGCAGAAATGAATAGGAAGAGCTTACTGCATGCAGCATTGTGCTACGGTCAAGGCGATGATGGGGGCGGCGGGGAAAGGGGGGGGGGGGGGGTGGGAGGTGTACTCGATATCCATGCATGGCCGTAGTAGTGCGACCATCATCGTGATATGACCCTCGCATCCCTACTATGCCGGACGGAGCACGTGGGGTTTTCACCGACCAGGCAGACGTTGCTTGCACCAAGCGTGAAGCGCCGTGAGGTATTCGGCGAACCGCATGAAGGGCGAGCTGCATTCTAATAAGAACCGCTTGTAAGGCGGACTTACATATGGATGACAGCTTCGATTACCTAATTAATTTTCGGCGGGGAAGGGGGGTTAATTGGAAATTGAAGACCATATATATATCGTACACCAAATATCGAAATCCGCCACATTAATAAACACTTCACGCACAGGATATCACCTCATTATCTTTCGAGAGCCATCCATGCCGCTGTGTTCCCCCCCCCCCCCCCGCCTCGAACGCCCCCTTCTTCCCCATCACCCGCACCATCGCCTAGACCTAGCACCACACGTATAACAAACCCCTCACCTAAAGCCCTTCCTCCCCCCCCCCCAACCCCCCCCGCCCCCCCCCCCGCCCCCACACCCCCCACCTCCCCCCCAACCCATCCCAACCCCACCCCCTCGAACACTCCATCCTCTCTTTACTCACTGATTGTACGACTTACCCCAGGATATACATGATAAACTGATGTATTATTTCCAAAACCGTCACATTTATCCCCTCAAAATAATGTATAGTTTCCAGGCACATATTGAGCTGCCCCCCCCGCCCCCCCCCCCCCCCCCCCCCGCCCCAACCCCCCCCCCCCGCCCCCAATAATATACTGGTGCCAAAACCGTCAGATTTATCCCCTCGAAAGGATTTATAGCTTACAAATTGCCCCCTTCCCCCCCCCCCCCCCCCCCTCCAAACCCGCTCGCTTTTGATCAAAACCAGGCCCCCACGTCCTTCAAAACTCCGCCCCACCCCCCTCACCGGTTATTCGACTTACAAGATTCACTTGATAAAAGGATACATTTCCCTTCACAGCTGTCAGATTTTGTCCCCCTCAGAAACGGGTTTTATAGTTTCCGCGCACAGACTGACTAAAATCATCCTGTTGACCCTGATAGCTACACTGTAGTTGTAAGGGGAGTCGCCGACCTATATCCTTAATGAGGACACCCAACTCGTAATACGCGCGATCGGAGTATCACACACAGCTTGCAAAGATGAGTTTCGACGAAATCTTCGATCTCACAGCTGGAGGAGTGTATTTTCATTTCTTATAATATATATATATATATATGAATTGGAGCTACTGCATGGATGGCTCGAACGGTGAAGAGGTGATACCACCTGCCGGGTGTGTGTGTGTGTGTGTTCTTCACATTAAACCGTTCTTCTACTCGTCGACATCCAGCACACCCAGTGTCCGTACTGATTCTTCACCCTAGAAAGATCAGCTCTGTGGTCACAAGCTACGACACAGAGATAATGCATCGTAATGCATTCGACAACGCAATGTCATGCCCTAGTACTGGGTACGACAGGCACAACATACATACGTCAGCAACAGAAATACATTGGAAGAGAGAAATACGAAATAAACAAAAACAAAAACAAAAACAAAAACAAAATAATAATAAGAAAACAAATAAAAACAAAGATAAAAATAAAATAAAACAAAAAATGAAACGGGTAGGTGGTGTTTATTATTCCGTCGGGTAGTGTTTTTGTAAAATAAATATAAAAATACACTCCATGGACTACCCGTGAGATCGAAGATTTCACCTGGAAGATTTCGTCGAAAACTCATCTTTGTAAGCTGTGTGCGTGATACTTCGATCGCTCGTATTACTGCGCGTGTGTCCTCATTAAGGATATAGGTCGGCGACCCCCCTTGGCACTACAACAATAACAGCAGTGTTGTTGTTGTTCTATCATTAACTCGCATTATCGAGTTCGTGGTCACAGGACAGGCTCCAGTCACTATGGATGAGCTGAGGAATACCCCAGAGGGAAAAAACACAAACAAACCAAAGGTGGTACACGAAGTGTAGCTTGTACCAGGGCCAACAGGATGATGAGATGTTAATCCATCTGTGCGCGGAAGCTATTACCCCCGTTTCTGAGGGGGACAAAATCTGACAGCTTGTTTTCAAGGAGTGAATCATCAGTTTATGAACGAACTATATCCTACTCCTGTAAATCGTATATTCGGTGGGGGAAGGGCGGAGTGGTTAAACGGGGGGTGGGGGAGGGGGGGTGCGCGTCCGGCTGGGGGGTGGGATTTCCAACAGTTTCAGGTCACATAATTGTATCTATATATAGGAGCTTGCTGTATGTACGTGTGGTGCCAGGTCTAGGCGATGGTGGGAATGGCGGGGAAAGAGAGGGCGGGGGGGGAAGGTTCATTTTGAAGTTGAAGACCATATATATAGTCTACATGATGAATTGGAGCTACTGTATGGATGGATGGCTCCAACGGTAAGGAGGTGATATCCCCTGTCGGGTAGTATCCCTAAATAGAACGCATCTATATATATATACATACGAATTGGAGCTACTGCATGGATGGATGGCTCGAACGGTAAGGAGGTGATATCCCCTGTTGGGTAGCATATCTATTCTTGAATTGGAGCTACTGCATGGATGGCTCGAACGGTAAAGAGGTGATACCACCTGTCGGGTAGTGTTTATTATTCCGTCTGTCGTGTTTTGATTTTAGGTCGGGGGCGGCAGGCGAGCCAAGGGGGGGGGGGGTTGTGTGCGTGTGGGGTAATTTTTTGTGGGGCGACGGGGAAGGGGTGTGTGTGGTGGGAGAGGGGGGGGAGGAAGCGGAGGTGGATACGAGCAAAATATTCTACCTGCTGCGTGCTAAATGCAGATGCCCAATATTTCTAGGATAATCACTACAACTATGAGGCTATGAGGTGGACGGGAGAAAAATTGTTTTCCCCGGATGATGTTTTTTACGATATTTGTGCTGCATGTACGATGCATTTTCACTTCGAAGTATCTGATGATGTTTTGATACACCAAACCAAACCAAACTTTTTTTTTTCTTTGTAGATTCCAGTTTGGGAGAGGAGTTATACCGGTGAGGTACTAACTGCTGTACTGTTGTTGTCATGATGAACCTACATACTAAATATGGCCTCCCTCCCCTTCCCCCCCCCTCCCCCCCCCCCGCACGGCCGATTTCAACGAGCGCTAGGAACAGTTGTTAATACACATTACTGCTGTGTTTTTTCAACCATTCCACCCCACTGACGTCACTAGGGGACATCGTGTGACCGGTATCAGGGTACAGTAGGTGGCCCTGTATTGTGCGGGTATGTGTCCCGAAAATTTACCCGCACTATACCCGGCACCCGCACTAAATAAAAAACGGCCACTATAGAGGGGTCTATATTGTGCCAAACGATTTCACCCGCACAATATCGGACACCCGCACTAGATGACCCGCACTATATTGGGCCACCTACTGTATTTCGTAGGGGTTACGACGGTTAGGGTTAGGTATACCCGCTAGGAGTAGGAAATACGAGTAGGAAGTACGAGTAGACTATGCCAGTTTTTCAACAGTACTGCTGCGTTATTTATGATGGTTGACGAACGCTTGTGTACTCGAGACAAAGAGGACTGCAACCCTAAGCATTCATTCAACATGGATGGGTTGATCGGGTGAAAAATGGTACTGGTACGCTAATAGACCAGATACTACGAGTATCTATGGGACCAACCTGCCTTCGGCCTGCCCCGTCCTTGGGGTGGGCCGAGGAAGCCCGCGAGGACCTGCAGCGGTCTAGCGGCAGTCACACGGGCATCGAGCCTCGGGCTGGGTAGAGAGGGAACCTTGCGCGGTCTGGCTAGTGAACTGCTCACTCTAAGGACCGCGTGGGGTGGTGGTGATGGGTTTTCTTTTTAACCCCGACGCCGAGGAGTTCATCCCCGGGGCAGGACGGGTACATCACCACAGCAGAGAGCGCAGCGTGGGCAGCTTGGGGAGTGGAGAGGCTGGCCACCGCGTGGGTACGCATGCACGACAGGAAGGATGGGAGTGTCGGCGTTGGCTGGGACGGCTGCACCCAGCCAGCGGAAACCAAGGCGCGAACCGGGCTACGAAACGGAGAGCCACAATCATCACATTAATAGAGAGAAAAAAGAATGAAAGTAGGAAGGAGACCGCAGACAGGGTAGCAAGGTACCAGGCCGACTAGTAGGTGGAACCTTTCTATCTATGCCACTCGTACCGCCAACTGCTGCGGCTGCTCGGAATGTGATGTCTTGGTACTTTGATTTTTCCGTGAATTTATTTATTTTATTTTATTTTATTTTTTTTCTTTCCCCTTCTTATCCTTATGAAGGGAGTCTTGCATGGTGGGTAGGTGACGAGCCTGTTTTATTTGGCCCTCCCAGTCTTCCTTCTTCTACTTGTTTCTTTTTTCCGGGGTATTTTTTCCCTTTCTTGCCCCCTTGCATGTCCATTTTGGCTCATGCTCGGGGTATGTTTCTATCTCCCGTGCTTTGGCTCCCCTTTTTATTTATTTATTTATTTATTTTGTCTTGGTTTCTTTCGTTGTTTCTCTCTTTTACAAGGTATTTTGGTTTTATGAGAAGAACACAAAGGGGGGAGGGGGGGAAACAGGAGGAGTAGAAGGAAAGCCGTCCAAGGGAATGGGGGCAGGGGGGGCAACAGGAGGAATAGAAGGGAGACCGCGGTGGACGAAGGCAGGAAGGAGATGGCAGACAGGGTAGCAAGGTACCAGGCCGACTAGTAGGTACATAGCACTTTTCGTCTTTCTCTGGGGTATTTTTTTCCCCTTTGTTCCCTCCTTGCGTGTCCAGGTTTTTGGCTCGTGTTCGGATTATCTTATTTTGGTTTTACTTTACTTTATTTTATTTCATTTTATTATGTTTCTTTTCCGAGCTTTGGCTCTCCTTTGCGGTTGGGTTGTTTCTTCGATTTCCCCTTCATTTTGTTTGTTTCATTTTTTGTTTTATTTTTATCTTTGTTTTTATTTGTTTTCTTACTTTGTTTTTTGTTTTTTGTTTTTGTTTTTGTTTTTGTTTTTGTTTATTTCGTATTTCTCTCTTCCAATGTATTTCTGTTGCTGACGTATGTATGTTGTGCCTGTCGTACCCAGAACTAGGGCATGACATTGCGTTGTCGAATGCATTACGATGCATTATCTGTGTCGTGGCTTGTGACCACAGAGCTGATCTTTCTAGGGTGAAGAATCAGTACGGACACTGGGTGTGCTGGATGTCGACGAGTAGAAGAACGGTTTAATGTGAAGAACACACACACACACACACACACATGGGAAGGGTTTTAGAGCGACTATCTCTTGTTGTGCTGGTTGTAGTTTGTCATCCGATAATGTGCAACAAGTCATCATGTACATTCTTTTTGCTGAGCTGCAACGTCTCTGCTGCATGAGGCATAAGCACGGAGACACTGGTTGTGCTGGATGTACATGGGTGAAAATATCATCAATTTAATGCGAACAACACACACCCAACGTCGAGCACTACTATCAGGTCTATTATGTACAATAAATAAGCAATAATTCCCCAAAAAAAAAGAGGAAACCGCACAGCAAGGGAAAAACTCATGAATCAGCCAACCTACTGTTATAAGGATTAGTTTGGGTAAGCTTTTGGTTAACCAGTTGCAAGTGGTCAAACGGACTAATACCACACTAATACCTTGACTAATGGCGTCGTCGGCAGGACCATGGGTTGTTGGGTCGTGGGTTCGATCCCCACCATCCACAATAAATAATAAACTTTTCAGATTTTCCCCATGTCGAACTTGAAAGATACTCTCCCTGGTACCCGAGGGAATGAAACGGCTTGGATATATTGACAGGTCCGCCCGTATATCCGGCCGACCTGCTATCCCGCCGTTTCAGGGGGGGAGAGTGTTATAAGGCTTAGTTCGGGTAAGCTATTGGTTAACCAGTTGCAACTGGTCAAACGGACTAATACCCCACTAATACCTTCACACTACCTAACAGTATATTATGCAGGGTCTCTACCCCTAGAGTCTCTCTTGTGTACGACATACTTCCGGCTTAGCATCGTCCCTCTAATCCGCCACCTGCTGCTGCGATCGCGCTATAGACTATCTTCCTTTTCGTTACATACAGGCTTATTATCTACGAGATCTGCCTAAGCCGCGTCCAGGCCCCCTCCGCACGCCATTGATACATGTCTAATCATGTTATTGCTTTCACAAGAAGACGTGATAGTGCGTGTTCTTCACCGTATACAATTCTACTGATTCTCATTACTCTAACTGACTAGTCTAGTCTATGTGTGTTCTTCACATTAAACTGGTGTTGCCACCCATCTGCATCCAGCACAACCGGTGTCTGCGCCGATGCCTCCGCCTGCAGAGACGAGCTCTCTCCGTGGTCCGAACCAAACCAGTTAAATTCGTGTCGTAGATAGCTCCAGTAGTAGTAGCCCTCAACAGCAAATAGGTCAGGGGACGGCATTTTGACCCCTTGAACAACTACGGCAAGTTTTCATTAATTTGCCTTGGCTGACGGCAAAATAGGTTTTAGTGTGGAAACGATCGATTTGGCACCCTTGATCGCTGAAGTTTTTCCCTTGACTGACCGTCTCCTGAAGTATATGATCAACGGCCAGCCGTTCATAGTATTGAATGCAGTTTGTGACCAGAGAGGAACCACAGACTCTGAGGTCGTCTCTCTAGGAGGTATCGGCACGGGCACTACTACTCTGTGGTTGTGCTTGTACTGGATAGAGACGTGTGTAGATAAGTGGAAATGCCTGTGTAATGTAAAGAACACGTACGTACCAAGGTATACACACGTGTAGTCTATGCACAGCTGTCAGATTTTGTCCCCCTCAGAAACGGGTTTTATAGTTTCCGCGCACAGACTGACTAACATCACGCTGTTGACCCTGATAAGCTACACTGTGGTTGTAAGGGGAGTCGCCGACCTATATCCTTAATGAGGACACACAACCCGTAATACGCGCGATCGGAGTATCACACACAGCTTGCAAAGATGAATTTTCGACAAAATCTTCGATCTCATTGCTGGAGTGCATTTTCATTTTTTATAATATTATAAAAATTAAAATACACCCCAGCTGTGAGATCGAAGATTTCGTCGAAACTCATCTTTGCAAGCTGTGTGTGATACTCCGGTCGCGCGCATTACGAGTTGTGTGTCCTCATTAAGGATATAGGTCGGCGACTCCCCTTACAACTACAGTGTAGCTATCAGGGTCAACAGGATGATTTTAGTCAGTCTGTGCGCGGAAACTATAAAACCCGTTTCTGAGGGGGACAAAATCTGACAGCTGTGAAGGGAAAGGGGGGCCTGGTTTTGATCAAAAGCGAGCGGGTTTGGAGGGGGGCGGGGGGGGGGGGGGAAAGGGGCAATTTGTGCATGTAAGCTATAAATCCTTTCGAGGGGATAAATCTGACGGTTTTGGCACCAGTATATTATTGGGGGCGGGGGGGGGGGGGGGGGGGGGGTTGGGGCGGGGGGGGGGGGGGGGGGGGGCAGCTCAATATGTGCCTGGAAACTATACATTATTTTGAGGGGATAAATGTGTATATTCGTACGTGTTTCTACTGTAGCATACATACGCTGGCGTTTCTTCTTTCTGCCGGTCAACCGAGGCGGGTTGTGGCATGCCTGTGTGTCGCTTCCGACTCTCGCCATATTTGAGACATGAAGGAAACAACATTATTAGTTGTTAGTACTCCCTGTGCTGGCACTACAAATGTTTGTCTCGGATAAAAACGCATCATTAGGCATACCAGGTATGCCTCATGACCGCGAGCAACCGAACCAAACGGTCATCTGTCACGCGGGCTCACGGCCGACGCGTTCGAAACTTAAACCTATTATTTTCGTGAGGAGAGTTGCAGGCGACCGTCCGTCGTCTCGGAGCTTTTTTTCTAGACCTGCCGTCCTCACCCCCCCGTTTAAGCGCCGTCAATAGGCGTGTTCGCTCTCAACCCCTGCTGTCTCGGCGCCCATTCCGTGGCATTTTAAGGAGATAGGAGATGGCAACGCCCCCCCCACCCCCAATGAGCAACTCCCGCCCCATCACGCACACACACTCCTTGTTCTCGAACGCCTCGTTCGTTGTTTTTCTTTACCCGGGCCCCTCCCCCGCTTCCCGCCTCGAAAGAGGTGCACGGTCGATGGTCAAATGACTAAAGGCAAGCTACAAATGAGCGCCCCCCCCCCCCCCACGTTTGACCCCGTGTCGTTTCCGAAAGTCGCATAAGACGAGAAAGAACCCGCACCTCCCCCCCGCCACACCCTGGTCCTGAGGACTGCAGCCATGCATGATGCGATGCTTACACTCCCGCACCCTGCCCTACCCCACAATTCGTTATCTCACGCTCAATCCGTCGGCTCATTCGCTGATTTCCTTTCCGCTGTCCCCCTCACCTCTGTAACCAAAGAAAAAAAATTGTCATGCCATAGGAACGGCTGCTCTCACCTCTCTCAATCTGCCATGTATGTGTACTCCGTCGTTTCGTTCATCGCCCCCCCCCCCCGCTGATCCTTGTCATCTCATGTCGTACACCATCGTCCACGTCGCTATATCTCCTACTGCACCAACCGGTGACCACCCCCCCGCTCCTCCCCCCTCCCCTCCCCTCTCTCCGCCTATTCCCCCCCTACACCGCTCCCATGCCCTCCCCGTCGTTCGTTCACCGGCCTCCACTATCTCCGGCACCTACTGCGCCTGCGAAGAGATGCCTGGGGCACACATACACACGTATCCCGTTACAGGTTCGTCTATTACCATAGAGATTTTTCTACAGTGCTGTTTTGGTCAGTGCCAGTAATGCCGGGTGCCCGACGTAGTGCCCCCCCCGCTGATCCTTGCCATCTCATGTCGTACACCATCGTCCACGTCGCTATATCTCCTACTGCACCAACCGGTGACCACCCCCCCGCTCCTCCCCCCTCCCCTCCCCTCTCTCCGCCTATCCCCCCCCTACACCGCTCCCATGCCCTCCCCGTCGTTCGTTCACCGGCCTCCACTATCTCCGGCACCTACTGCGCCTGCGAAGAGATGCCTGGGGCACACATACACACGTATCCCGTTACAGGTTCGTCTATTACCGTAGAGATTTTTCTATAGTGCTGTTTTGGTCAGTGCCAGTAATGCCAGGTGCCCGACGTTGTGCCTATGAAATCGATTGGCACATACGGGAACAACTAGCAGTCGCAGTGTGGGGAGTAGTACCGGTTGCAGCTGTAGTGCTGCTATTTCCGACTGGCACATGTCGGCATTGTAGAGGGGCCACTACTACTGCTGCACTGTACAGCACCTGTCGTAAGATATCACATTTTCCCCCTCGGGCGGACTTCCAACGCGGCTTTCTCGTGTTGAGAGTGCAAACGCGAGCGCCGCATCTACGGAAAGATCTCTACGAGATCTTGGAAATATCTCGACGAGATGTAGAGAGATCTCGAAGATATCTTGGAAAGATCTCGACGAGATGTTCTCAAAGTCGCCATTTTCGTATGTGTGCACCTCCCTAGTTTTCGAGGATACCCCCTTCCCCGCGACCCTTATCGCCTCCGAATATAATGTCGTGCACGATCCTGCACTTTTTGCGTGTTCCCTTCTATCACACACCTAAACGGTAAGATTATTCCCCCCCCCCAACCCCTCGCGCTCCCATTATCCACACCGTCGTTCATTCATCGACTCGATCCCCCCCCCCCACCCCCCCCCCCACCCCCCTTCGGCCCTCAAATCCATCACCGGGATGTGTGTGGAGTCATCTTGCATGGGTGTACGGTAAGCAGCTCCCGCCTTGACGCTCACTTGCGCTTCACTGAAATAGCCTAATTGTACTGCTGTGCCATGCAATTATGCCTGATGAAAAGGCCTCGCAGGCCATATGCGGGGGAAGCAGGGCAATAATACCACAACATGCTATTATTAGTAGTGTGCCAGGTGTTATTTTTGCCCTCTGACAATATAGCGAAATGCCGTTCGGATGTAAATCGAACATCCTTCCAAAAAGCAGTAGAATATATGACCTCCTGCACTCTATGCGATCGCTGAGCACCTCACGGCGCTTCGCGCTTGGTGCACGCGATGTCTGCCCGGCCGGGGAAAACTCGACGCGCTCGGTACCGGCGTTGTTGGCACGTGCGAGGGCCTATGGCCCTGCGCACGACGACTGATGTGCGTTGTATGATGGTTACACACCTTCCCTCCCATCCCTCCTGCTCCCATGTCCACACCAACTGTATCAGGAGACACGGTAGTTTCGAGGCCTGTGACGAACGCGGCCGTCTTCTTGGCGTAGCGTGCTGTTAATTGAGTGGAGGTTTCTACATAGGTGTGATTGACCGCGTCCAAAACTGCCGCCCCCCAGGCGTGTTTGCTTCGGGCAGGTCGCGATTGGGTAACTAATCCCACTCCGCCGTTTCACTCACGGACCCACCTCATCCTCCTGCCCCGCGACCCTTTTAGCATAGGTGTGTAGCATAGGTGTGTAGCATAGGTGTGTAGTTTAGGTATGTAGCATAGGTGTGTAGCATAGGTGTGTAGCATAGGTGTGTAGCATAGGTGTGTAGCATAGGTCCGTAGCATAGGTCCGTAGCATAGGGTTGGGGTGGGGGGGAGAGTCGGTTGGGGGTCGGGGGCCGGGAGGGGGCCGGACGGGGTGTACTCAGTTTGTGCATCGCCGTAGTCGTATGACCATAGACCCTCGCATCCGTACTATGCCGGGACGGAGCATGTCGGGTTTTCACCAACCAGGCAGACGTTGCTTGCTCCAAGCGCGAAGCGCCGGAGGGGTGGAGTGTAGTAGGTAGGGAACGAATCGATGAACGAACGAGGAGGTAGATAGTGGTAGAGCGAGGGATTCGGGGGGAGGGGGGAGGGGGGGGTGGTACTCCTTTGTTGCTTGCCTCAGTCATTTGACCATTGACCACGCATCCCTTTTGAGACGGAGCACCGTTCCTATTCCTAACAGAGACACCAACAACATCTGAGGGATGGGCGGCGGGGGGGGGGCTATATCCTACCGTTTAGGTGTGTGTGGTAGAAGGGAAAGCATGAAAAAGTGCAGGATCGTGCACGACATTGTATTCGCAGGCGGTAAAGGTCGCGGGGAAGGGGGCGGGAGGCGGGGTTTCCGCGTCAATTCATGAAAACGACGGATAGAGTTTGAGGGAGTCGGATAACGAACGACGGTGTGGACCGTGACGGGGGGGGCGAGGGAGGTGGGGGGTGTTGGGCGGGGCGTACTCATTTGTTTCTTGGTTCATTTAATCGTTTGGGCATTGACTGCGCATCCCTTGGGACATTGGGGGGGAAGGGGGCCATCCGTTGTTTTCGTCGGTGTACATTGGAAAACGAAAACTGCAGGATCGCGTACGTCTCGTACGTTGCACTCTGAGGCGGTCCCTCGCCATCCCTTTATAATATTGTCTCGTATATACGATATGGTACTACTTTTGACATGTTTTTTTTTTTTTTCTTCTCGAGGGCGAACGACATCTTAAGACCCGCAAGGCGGGAACGTTTTTTTTCTCTTGGCGCATTTAAATAGTACCAGGTAGCTGTCGCCGGTACATCAATACACTGCTTGTTGTCGGCTACTATTGACAATGCATACCTGTGTACCAAAGAGAATGGGCTGAAGTCCTGTCGCGATGGAATTGAAGTCATGTACCGTAGCAGAGAGGGGGGGGAGAGCCCCCGCTTAGTGTGACCCTGGATCTGAGTTACGTCTAGGCAGAAGTTAAAATTTACATGCGAAGGTAACAGATGGGATGTGTTCATTCGGACATGAGAAAAAAAAACAGTTTCGTCGAGGGTGCCCAGGTATTGGGATAGCATACCTATACGCACCTCACATCAAAAATGGTCAGAATGGAAAACTAACCGGAGCGTTGTGATCGCAGGACGATTTAGAAGAAAACACGTTTTTTTTTCTATAGTTGTTTTTTCCATTTTCATATAACTTGGTTTTAGAGATCCCCCCAGAGACTCGTCCGGCGATCACAGCGCTCCGGTTAGTTTTCCATTCTGAACATTTGCCCGGGCGCCTTCGAGTCCGTGAAGAAGTGTGCTTGTGGGATCTTCAACGTTGCACTATTATACTGAGGGTCTCGTTGTGTTTCATTGTTGTTGTTGTTGTTGTTGTTGTTGTTGTTGTTGTTGTTGTTGTTGTTGTTGTTGCTGTTGCTGTTGTTGTAGAAAGAGGTTTGAAATGAAGAACATGTATGTGCGATATTCTTGTGCTACTACTCTAGTAGTACCGCTGTATGTCGTTGCTCTCTTCTCCCTCCACATGACTGTACAAGTCTTCTTTGCTACCTGAGAGAGACTACCGAGCTGGGGTATGAATAGCTACCGGTAGCTGTGCGTGTCTGTCTGCTCGGCCGGCGGTCTCGCGTACAATTCTTTCACGTGAACTAAATAATTTAATATATATATTGAGATTGATATTTTTGTTTTTGAAACAAAAACAAAGGTGACGGCACTCTTGCCCAATTGACACAGATAGCCATCAACACATCTACACTCTTAAAACTACGAGTAGTATGTTCAAGTCGGAAGGTGGCAGTAACTCCCTTGACGGGTCAAAACTAAACCGTCAAACTATACCGTCAAACTATACCGTCAAACCATACCGTCAAACTATACCGTCAAACTATACCGTCAAACTATACCGTCAAACTATACCGTCAAACTATACCGTCAAACTATATCTTCTGTGGTGAACAAGGTGATACGCACCACTCCACTGCTTTATGATTAACTACTAGCTGTATACGTATGCAACGGGAATCTTCCCCCTTCCTTGTTGTTCTCGTGTCTAGCTCGCATAATCAAGTCCGTGATCACGGGACAGGCTCCAGTCACTCTGTCTGTAGGGGAAGAACACCCCACCCAGAGAAAAACATACTGAGCAAGCCAAAAGAGGTAAACGCATATATCATAAATGCATACCTGACACAATGCATGCCTCGGAGCTCCGCTAGAAAAAAAAAAAGCGAGATCGGGAGTCAGCCTACGATGTGCCAGGTTCGTGCATATATAATAATACCCGCACCATCGCCTAGACCTAGCACCACGCTTATAGCAAACCCCTACATCTATGCGACCTAAAGCTGTTAAAAAACCTTTTGCTCCCCCCCCCCCCCCCCCCCCCCCCAAACCCCTTCGAACACTCCGCCCTCTCCTCACTGGTTGTACGACTTACAGGATATACACATACACTCCTTTCAAAACCGTCAGATTTGTCCCCTTAAAGGATTTAGAGCTTCCACGCACAGATTGAGTTGCCCCCCGCCCCCCCAACCCCCCGCTCCCTATGGTTCAAACCCAGGCCCCCACGCCCTTAAAAACTCCGCCCTCCTTTCACCGGTAATACGACTTACAGGATACACTTGACAAACTGATGCATTTCCTTCCACACCTGTCAGATTTTGTCCCCCTCAAAAACGGGTTTTATAGCGTTTTCCGCGCACAGACTGACTAACATCACCCTGTTGACCCTGATAAGCTACACTGTAGTTCGAAGGGGAGTCGCCGACCTAAATCCTTAATGAGGACACACAACCCGTAATACGCGCGATCGGAGTATCACACACAGCTTGCAAAGATGAATTTTCGACAAAATATTCGGTCTCACTACTCGCGTCTGAAAAGCCGACTACACCGCAGGCCTGTGCATGCCACAAAAAAAAAAGACTGCTACGTATTATTAAAAAAACAAAAATACACTCCAGCTGTGAGATCGAAGATTTTGTCGAAAACCCATCTTTGCAAGCTGTGAGTGATACTCCGATCGCGCGTATTACGGGTTGTGTGTCCTCATTAAGGATTTAGGTAGGCGACTCTCCTTGGAACTACAGTGTAGCTATCAGGGTCAACAGGGTGATGTTAGTCAGTCTGTGCGCGGAAACTATAAACAAACCTTGAGGGGGACAAAATCTGACAGCTGCTGTGGAAGTAAATGCATCAGTTTATCAAGTGTATCCTGTAAGTCGTATAACCGGTGAGGGGAGGGCGGAGTTTTCAAGGGCATGGGGGCCTGGGTTTGAACACTAGGGAGCGTGGGAGGCGGGGGGGAGGGGGGGAAGGGCGGGGCAACTCAATTTGTGGGTGTAAACTATAAATCCTTCAAGGGGACAAATCTGACGGTTTTGGAAGGAATGCACCAGTTTATCGTGTATATCCACTATAAGTCGTACAACCAGCGCGGAGAGGGCGGAGTGTGCGAGGGGGTGGGTGGGCGGGGGGCAAAAGGACTTTTAACAGCTTTAGGTCTCATATATGCAGGGGTTCGCTATGCGCGTGGTGCTAGGTCTAGACGATGGTGCGGGTGGTGGGGAAGGAGGGGTCGTTGGGGGGGGAGGGGGGTGAATTGGAGCAGCGGGGCATGGATAGCTCTAGAAAGATAATGAGGTGATTTCGATGTTAGGTGGGGCGTTTGAGCAAGAGGGACAGGGGGGAAAAAAAGGAGGGGGGGGGTTAACAGGTTTAGGTAGAGCATATATGTAGGGGCTTGCTGTACGCGTGGTGCTAGGTCTAGGCGATCGTGCGGGTGGTGGAGAAGGAGGGGGCGTTTGGGGGGGGGGGAGGGCGTTGGCGGGGGAAAGAGGCGGAGGGAATTAAAGCTACGTCATGGATGGCTAGAAAGATAATGACGTGATATCAATGGCGTAGAAGTGTTGATTACTGTGGCCGATTTCGTTTTTAGGCGGGTCGTTTGAACAAGAGGGAACGGGGAAAAAAAGAGGGGGGGGGATGTTATGTATCACACGTAGTACCTATCACTACGCATAATATATATGCACGACAGGCTCAAGTCAATTGGAAAAACAAAGAAATGAGAAGACAAAGAAAAGAAAAGAAAAAAGAAAAGACAAAAGAAGGAAGCAAGCAAAGGAAATAAAATAATAAAATAACACTAGACTATCGTACTCTAATACATACATACTGCCATATATATTACAGGTAGCAGACTCCAGGAACAACTGACCAAATAAAGACGGCACCATTTAATAAATATGTTGTTTCTTGTCAGTTGACATTTTTTCCGGCCACGTTTGTCCACCGCACGCAACGTACACGGCACCGTGGCCAGTTCCGACGGCTCCTGTGCACGCACAAATAACAGCGAACTCTTCTCGTGCCGGTTTCGCGTACGTCGTTGAGAGTTCGTCAAGCAAGACAGGTGGGGCAACGTGTGGTTTCACCGGCACCACCACCGCTACTACTATTTACGGGGGACCCTAGTAAATAGGACCTACGGTGGAGACAAAAACCTGTATATTCATCTATTTTTGCTAACAAAATTTGGTCCTATTTACTATCGTCCTACGTGAATACTGGGTGTGCGGCATGTTGTGATTTGACAGGCATCATTGCTGGCCCAGGTACGTAATATACAAGTACAACAGCAGTGTGTGGGTTTTTCTTGCGTGCTTTGGGTCATAGCCTAAGTTGTTTGTGTAGAAATATGTAGGTTTGACAAGAATATGCATGTGCGGTATTCATGTAATTATGTACCTGGTATGTCTTTGCTCTCCTCTCTCTCCGCAATGACTGCGACTACTGCTGCTGCTGTTGTGTCTCGCTTGCTACCTCAGAGCTATCATTTTGTCAACAGGCGGTCTCGTGTCTCGTTTTGAATTCTTTCACGTGAATTCTGTATAAAATATTTTCTGAAATGAGATGAGATCAGATTGATATTTTTATGTTCGAAAACAAAAAACGGTGACGACACTCTCTTACTCTACGGACACTGGGTGTGCTGGATGTCGACGAGTAGAAGAACGGTTTAATGTGAAGAACACACACACACACACACTCTCTTGACAGACAGCCGACAACACCTCTACCTAAATCATAAGCTCTACAAATTTTATATTCAACTCGGAAGGTGGCTGACAGACAGTAACTTGTCGGGTCAAAACTTTACCGTCAGTCTATGTCAGATGATCTGTGGTGTTCACGAATGAAACTACCAGGTAGTATACCTTGTTTTTGTTTTTGTTTATTTCGTATTTCGTATTTCTCTCTTCCAATGTATTTCTGTTGCTGACGTATGTATGTTGTGCCTGTCGTACCCAGTACTAGGGCATGACATTGCGTTGTCGAATGCATTACGATGCATTATCTCTGTGTCGTAGCTTGTGACCACAGAGCTGATCTTTCTAGGGTGAAGAATCAGCACGGACACTGGGTGTGCTGGATGTCGACGAGTAGAAGAACGGTTTAATGTGAAGAACACACACACACACACACATACCGTCAACTGACTGCTTTATGTTTAGAATTAATTTAAATTATGCAACGGGAACCTGCTGGATCAGACGTCTCTTTGTAAATGTACAGCAGCAGCATGAGGGGTGCATAGTCTATATCTCAGCAACGATGTGCCAGTATTGAACAGTTTGGATACCACCGCCAGCAGCAACGGCATCGGCAGCAGCAGCAGCAAGCAGCAGGAACCCAGCTCACACTTTCCGTTAACGCCCGCCCCCCCCATGCAGCCCACCCGGAGTATTACCTGCAGTCTGGAACAGAGGAGAGGGGAGAGGCCCTTCGAAAAGAGGCAAATCGGGCGGAAAAAAATAACAGCCAAAAATCTCGAGATCCGCAGAGTACGGTGCACGAGTGCATGGATGTAGTATAGATAGGGTGCAACATGACAACAGCAGCAGCAGCACCGGCAGCAGCAGCAGAAGCAGCACCAGCACCAGCACCACGACAAGCAGCACATAAAATTCACGTATAATCTACTGCGGCGTGCTCTCGCCGCCTACTTGTAGTCTATCAAGAGTAGGAGGGCGTTTAGTCATCTATCGTAGATGATGCGCGTACCGGTACTTCTTACTTGTACGATACCATATGCTATACTGCCTGCAACTTGCGTTATTACGGTGGTTAACATATCAACATGTAATGGCATCATCACTATTTGGTTGCTTCTGTCTGTTGTACGAACAAATATTTTTTTCAGCGCGAATCAAAATGCCCGGCAAGAGGCAGAGAATCGAACGCGGGACGTTTATTCGTTGCATTTCTCGAAACACATAACCAAAATCGTCTCAAAATAGCAGGATTTTTAACAAAAACAGCTGTTTCTTTCAATATTTTACTGTAGGTTTTTCGCATTTGCGATTGATGATTTTGAAAGGGCCATCCGAAATAGAATGTTCCCAGAAAAAGTAACCAACAGTACAGCGCCGAATTTAAAAACAGAGCTCTGTGATTGGCTGAGGCTTAAAGAGTTCTGAAAATTGTCATCAACCATTGCCAAACGGAGCACAAAGCTAACCGTTGATGTGATTATCAGCTAGCCAGCTACTGGCCAAGCAGAGCATCGCTATTTTTTACACCCCACACCACCAGCTACCACCTCCTCTTTCCCCTCCCACGCTTGGACACCCTTCGCTACTGTCCACCCTCTAGATCAGAGTCACGCGGGAGACTTGGAGAGAGGGACGGAAGCACAGCAGGCTTCACGATGACAAAGTTTGCCATGTCGATGGTGGTGGCGGCTGCGCTTATGGGTGCGGCCGTCGCTTCGCCTCACCCGGAGTGCGAGCCTTGCGCCGCGGTAGAGCCGGCGAACTTGGAAGCGCTAACCAACAACGGAAAGGTGGGTGGAGTGAATGACCTATTGCAGTTTTTTGGTCGTGTTGTGGGTGTGCTGAGTACAGCTCGGCGCCGCGCCGTGCCTGGGTCTGATGGTGATGATGATGAGGCATGCAAAATCTCAATTATGAACCAACCCTTTGGAACTTCACCAGCGATCAAACTTGTTGTGCGAACGGAGAGGGCCTATAGTCTGCAAGCAGAAGTCAGGCATGTGTGAGGGTCTGCTTTCAACTTTGAAAAGTTTAAAGTGTCGGCCATATCATGCAGACTAAGCATGTGGTCATGGTCCCGATACAGCTCAGCAGGCAGGCCGTACCGCCCTCTATAGTGAACGGTCCTCCGTGAGAGTGCTCCTCAATATGCCTCTCTCCCGCACGTGAGAGATACATGATGAAAATGAAGTAGATGGCCTCTGCACTCTCCGCCTCGCCTATTCTTATTCTATCTCTGGTGATTCATCGCAAAAAAATATCCCGAGAAAACCAGGTGCGTACTGATTTGAGGCAAAAGTTAGATGCTTTGGCAGACAGGATTGAAAAAGACAAGAGTGGTAAGAAGCACGCAAACAGGCACAAAAGATATCGTGTTTTGGGATCAGGCTTTGGCTCGTGCTAGACACAACCTCCGTACGCACTGCTGATCGCAGAGACCCTCTTGCTGCGGTACGAGCCAGCTCGTACGAGAACAACATCGGTTATGAGATTTAGGGTATCCGACACGCATAGGCCCCTCATTTCATGTCACACCACTGTGGACAGAAATGTAGTGATGGTTAACTGATAAATTTGTAAATCAAATTGTTTTTATTTTTGCGTCCAGAAGGTGCTACGTTTTTTGCTGCTATAATTGCGCCAGAGATCTGCCATCAAATAGCAAACCGGGTCCGCAACGCAGTAAACAGGCCAGGATCTTTACACACTGGAAACAAGTAGTTTGTCCGACTGCTCGGATTGATTTTTGATTTTTTTTGTTCGTTTTTTGTGTACTTTTATATTCCGCGCTCAAATTAACTTCTGCATGGCACGACACACGACACAGATCACAGACCGTCACCACAGATCACAGATTGCAGACAGACAGGCGCATTGCTTGTGGCACGTAGGGGCCTTGGGGGCGTTCATTGCGGTTGGGTTGGGGTCGGTTAGGATGATGAGTCGAGTTTTGTTGCGTTCGTTGGGTCATCTTACAACTTATGCGTTCGAGGCCCTCCTGGTTCCAAGTTTTGCGGGTCGGATCATTTCTGACGGGTCGGATTGGGTGGGGTTGACCCGGTTCGACTTGCCGCACGTGTTTTTTTGTAAAGACAGCAGTGTTTCCGCTGCTTTATGTTCATTTTTAGACTACCAGGTATAATATTATAGTCTACACTTCTTTCCAGCTTCTGGACAAGCCGTGGTCACAGGTGTCGTCCCTTCTCCCCCCCGGGTATTGCCTTCAATTTCTATCGCGCATAGGGTTCAGCAATCCCACTGCTCGTCGATTTTTCATCGATGTTGCTAACTCACGCTCTCGCGCTTTCCGCAAGTCAATTTGTGCACAAGAAAAAGTCCCCACGAATTTATACGAGAATGCACTCGGGCGGGCTCGAACTCGCGAGACTGACCTGTAGTCTATACCACGGACCTAATAACAGCTGGAGTGCATTTTTATTTTACAATATACCAGGCTCGAGGATAACCTGATGCGCCACCGAGGCGACCGCCGTGTGTATGACCACGTAACTGGTACATTATGTTACCTGGTATGATATTGATGGTCTATCTGTCTACGCGTCCACGTATAGGCGACAGGAAAGCCCTTGCAGCACGAGGTACTGCTGTACGAACGTAATATCGAGGCTCGTTGCTGCACCAGGTGTCTCGTTAATTAATACTCCTGAGTATTAATAGTGGGCTGCCGTAATTTGGAGTATCAAGCCCAAAACGAGCAAGAACACCACGATGAGTACGCAGGACTATTACGGAGGACGATAGTAAATAGGACCAAATATTGTTGGTAGAAATAGATGAACATATAGGTTTTTGTGTCCACCGTAGGTTCTACTTACTAGGGTCCCCCGTAATAACTGTATGCAAAACTAATGCTGTGCTGCAGGGCTTAATTAGCAGTTAGTTGCGCCTTTTGCCCCGGCGCAAGATTTTGGGTCGACATGACCGCTTTGCGCAACAGCAGCAGCAGTCGCCGCGAGGTTTTGGGCGCGGAACGTTTGGCGCTCTCACCGCAAGCGAATCGTTTTTCTTCGCAGCAGGCTTTTTTTGGGGGGGTGTCTTTTATTCTAAATCGCAGCAATTGCAGCAGGCGAATTTTTCGTTACTTGGCTTGCTTTTCAGGGGAGGGGTATATATATTCGCGCATATATTGCAGGTTTTTCGCTCCGGCAGCCCTCCGGGAGCGCGGGGTGCTCGCGCGCCGCAGGCGTGTCAGACGCCGAAACACTAAATAATGCCGTGCTGTATGTATTGATGGAGTACTTTTGCAGCAGTGGTTGAGTGGTTGTGCCGGATGTAGATGGCCGGAAATATCAGTTTAACGCTATTTCGGTATGTTCCATGTTGTGTCCACCCAATGCATTATACTGACATTCCCAATGGATGTCTATATTTCCTAAGCTGGTTGTACTGATGATGTCGTTTGGTTATAAAGAACGGTTTAATGTGAACACAAAACATAGCAGTTCCGTCCATGTATATCCAGCGCATCCAGTGTCCCTGCCGATGCCTATTATGATACCTGGTCGTCTGTAGGGAGACGAGCGCTGTGATGTGCTGTATGACGTGGTGTGCTGTACTGTGCTGTATGACACGACCGTTCGCCCCGGTGGCGTATCAGGTCAATCTCGAGCCTAGTATAGGTCAGTTTCGTGAGTTCGAGCCCCCCGATGCGTACTCCGTATTAATTCGTGGGAACTTTTTCTTGTGCACGAATTGTCTTGCGGTAAGCGCGAGAGCACGAGTTAGCAACACTCGATAAACAATCGACGAGCAGTGGGACTGCTGAACCCTATGTGCGATAAAAATTGAAGGCAACAACCGGGGGGAAGAAGGGACGACACCTGTGACCGCGGCTTGTCCAGAAGCTGGAAAGTGAAAGTGTTCAAAAAAAAAAAAAAAAAAAAAGTGTGGATCTGACACCAGGTAGGTGCAGTTTTTTTCGTTCAATATCGTCCATTTATGGTCGTCGCAATTTTCCTTTCTTCCTCCCCATGTATATACGTGCTGCTATTTTCACATTAACTCGTTTAGTAAGGTCGTGGTTACAGCAGGAAAGCCATATTTGGCAGGGTATGTAACTACCAGGTATTTTATAAAAAATACAAGGGCTCCGCTCCGCGGGCGGCTGACGCCGCCCGCTACGCTCGCGCGAAAAAAGGAAGAATGCAACTAAAAACGTATGTAAAGGGGGCAGAAAGAAGAGACCCATGATTTGGTGCGAACAGCGATTTGATAATGCCAAGAGCTGCTTGTGCAAAGCAAATTGCCCTGTTGTGCTCAGCTGTGCTGTGTGCTTTTGTTACCGGTGTCTGATTGGCAGTATGGGGGTAATTTGCGTGGGGGAAAAAACAGGGGGCCGTAAAAGATCAAATACATGTAGAAAAAGAAAGAAGAGGAAAAAAAGTAGTACTCCGTACATAACACGCATTATACCCGGTACTGCTCTATTTTCGAAAGAAAGCACAGCGCGCAGCGACACAGCACCGCAGCGAAGGGCACGGCACCGCACCGCACGGCTCCGCACGGCGCTACGCTGCGCTGCTGGGCTATATATAGCCGGACTGATCTGAGCTGGGCGTGCATGTGACCCAACAGCGTACGGTATCTGATGGTATGTACAAACCTGGTGTAGTAGTACCGGTATGTACTAATGGCGTTTCGTATTTCGAACGAAGCTGGAAAGCACAGAAAAGCTGGAAAGGTTCCGCAAGTAAAATGGAAGTTGGAGCTCTGAGAGGCCAGGGATGGGCAATCCCTGAGAAAGACAAAATTAAGTAAGTCTATTTCAAGGACGTCAGCCGTGAGTTTGGTGGTATGTATTTGTCAGACGTAACTCACACCCCGCGCCTCGAAGCAGGCTCTTCTCCCGCCTCCCCATTACTGCTGTCATATCGTGACAAAAATGCTGCAACACAGCTTGCAAAGATGAGTATTGACCTGAAATTCGTCAAACTCACGGCTGACGTCCTTGAAAATTAGTTATAATAATGCAGCACTTGGTTCCTTCGTCGACTCGCGTCAATTTGTAGTGCTGTTGTATTATACTTGATGTACAGGCAGTATCGGTATGTGGAGAGGCTGCTGTCATGTCGTTTTTATCGCATTCTGATTCACTTATCCATCATCCATCACCATAATGCAGTAGGAGATGGAGTAGCAGTAGCAGTAGTAGCAGAATATTAATTTGAATACATATTAATAGTAATATTAGTGGTGTAGGATGAAGAATCAGCACGGGACACTAGGTGCGCTGGTGGTGTCGTTGGGTAGAAAGAACGGTTCCCGTGAAGACAACACGCACATCACACACAACAGTTCAGTGTAGTAAGTAATAACAAGTGGATGCTTTGGTACGACCCCACCCCCTTCGTCCCTTTATTCTGCGCTGCAGTGAACTGCACTGCAACGACGACCATTCTTGTACGCTGCTGTACTTGGTACATGGTATCATGATACGACACGTGGTACATACTGGTACATCATACCGCTGTACAATACATCAAAATGCATGCATCAAGCGTTGCTCTAAATGCACGATGACGAACGTCAAGCACTCTCTTGATTAAAACCCTGCCGGACATCATAAGTTCAAGTTGATCATCATACTGCGCAAACAATTTTGCACAGAGTACTCATGATACGAGTGCATTTTGTATATTGCGACTTGTTGTTGTTGTTGTTGTTGTTGTTGTTGTTGTTGTTGTGTTGTTCTTCTCACATTAACTCGCATAGTCAAGTCCGTGGTCACAGGACAGGCTCCAGTCACTCTGGAGCTGAGGAATACCCCAGGGCAAAGCAAACAAACCAAAGGTGGTACACGCATATATCACAGCTGACGCAATTCATGCCTCCACCAGAAACATGTAAAAGTGAAATCGGGCGTCAGCCAACGATGTGCCAGGTCCAATCTGGTGCATACGTCACACCTGGAAAACCGACTACACCGCTCGCCACCCGACAAAGGAGCAAGACTACCACGCACCTGGTATATTTTGACAAGAGTTAATGAGAAAACAACAAGAACAACAACAACATATATTACGCGTAGTACCTATCACTACGCATACGCACGACAGACGCATGTCAATTGGAAAAGAAAGAAACAAAGAAAAGAAGATAAAGGAAAGAAAAGACAAGACTAGTAGAAGACTTTACGAACAGCCGAGTGCAGGTATATTTTGTTTTACTAATCCTAATCAGGAAGGCGTTATCGTTGTGTGAAGACAACCTGCTGGTATTTCGTTTTGTTTTTAAATCCTACTCGCCACGTCGCCACGCCTCGTACGTCTGACGTACTCGTACGTATTTATAGTAGGCAGGTAGGCAGGTACTACATATGGTACAGCACTGCTGTATTCGATCTCACAGCTGGAGTGTATTTTAATTTTTATAATATGGTATAGCACTAAAGTCTAGTATTTATAGTAGGGACAGATGTTCAGCGCTTGCTGCATCTCAGTCTCTGCGCTCTTGTTCCATAGAATAAACGTGCGAGGTAAAGTAACAATACAAATATATGCATGTGCGAGTGTCTGAAAGCTCCGTCCAAAATATACAGCAGTGTATGGACAACTCTGCAGCAAACAGTCTGGTATGCAGCAACCCCCCCCTCCCCCTCTCCACTCGGCACGTTCATGATCTCATGATATCATTATCTGATCATACCCCTACCGCGCATCGCATGGTATCACTTCATAAACACCCCCGTCATTTCCTGCCTGGGCTTGGCCTGGGCACCAAGGGCAACGGGACTACTCCTTCGGGTACTCTGCCGCTATGAGGCGCTATGACATGTTGACGCTGCGGTGCGCTGTACTAAGAATTTTATACCCCACAACAAATAAAAATGATTACCAATTGAAAATTGCTATCGACGCTACTCTGCACGGCACGCAGGTGGTGACGGAGAAGGTGGGTAGCGGTCATCATTTGTTTTTCTGAAAATAGCCGGCGAAATTGAGAATTTGTTCCGGAAACGTAACTCCTCGTTCCAGTCCAACCGGGGCGTGTGTACCTGTGAGAACAACAACATTCTGTGGCATAGTCGACGTGTGTCATGATCTGCAGACAGAGAATATGGAAAAGCTACTCATACGCCGGACGGGGGTGCTGGCTGTGACCGTTGTGTTCGTTGTGTTGCTGTGCTGTATGGCCGCAACCTATTAATAGCGGCGAAGCCGGTTCTCGCGGCAAAACCTGGAATCACCACCCCCCCCCCCCCCCCCCCCCCCCCCCGCCCGGCGAAATTACAAAACCTGTGGAACTCAATACCGTTTTTACGTTTTATATTTTTCTGGCGGAGGCATTAATGTCGTCAGCTATTATACATAATATACGTGCACGACCACTTTGTTTTTTGTTTTTTTCCCTGGGGTATTCCTCAGCTCATCCAGAGTGACTGGAGCCTGTCCTTTGACCACCGACTTGATCATGCGAATTAATGTGAGAACAACAACCGTTACTATTCATCTATCAATACTGCTGTTAGTATATACATATACATATATATATAAAATCACCCTGATAGCTACACTGCTGTAGTTGCAAGGGGAGTCGCCGACCTATATCCTTGATGAGGACACACAACCCGTAATATGCGCGATCGGAGTATCAGACACAGTTTGCAAAGATGGGTTTCGACACAATCTTCGATCTCACAGCTGGAGTGTATTTTTTATTTTTATAATATACATATGCCGGTAAACCTAACGATCTGGCCGCGCGGATCTCCGGTGGTAGCTTTTTTACCGCATCATGTATCATAGGGATCCCCCACCACGGCCGCGGTATCCTTATACAACGCGTAATGCGGTCAAAATCGCTTGGCACGAGTGAGGAATTGCGCCGATTGCACTCATACTAGTCACTCATAACCTCGAACGTGATCAGAATAAAGCGGCTTCCCCCAATACGTCGGTTATATTGCTCTAGGCACAAAATCGCTATATTACACCGTAGAGGGAGACCTCCACTTACTAGGGCTCCAGCACCTGTGTGTGTAGTTTTTCTACAAGAGTTAATGTGAGACAACAACAACAACAACAACAACAACAACAACAACATCTATAGTTTTAGTCGTGTGTGCTACGTATGTGCTCTTATGTGCTCCCTCTCACTGGCTGAGGACCATTTGGCGGTCCGCAGCTCGGAAATGACATAAACATTCGAAATGCGGCGTAGCCGCGTTTCTCGCCCTTTTTGGGTCAAGGTTAGGGGTTGGGTTGGGTTGGGGCTACGCCCGTACCTCAATCGGGGCAGGAAATGCTCTTGCTGTAATCATCTAATAGCTCGCAGACGCAGACAGCCTCCCCTCCCGCCCCAAAGATCCGCGCTGCGAGATATTATTCTGCTTTGGGTTTCCACTTTTGTTGCATGTTGGGTTAGCAAAAAGTAGTCATTACCAGGGCTTGAGGTACGATTTGTTCCGATAGGTATGTGCTCCACTTGCAAGCTGTCCGTCCCATTACACGTCATTTACGCGCGATCGAGTGTCACACACAGCTTGCAAAGATGAGTTTCGACAAAAATATTCGATCTCACAGCTGGCGTGTTTTTTTTTCTCATGTATATATATGTATTAAAAAAAATTAAAATACACTCCAGCTGTGAGAACGCAGATTTCGTCGAAACTCATTTTTGCAAGCTGTGTGTGATACTCCGATCGCGCGCATTACGAGTTGCGTGTCCTCATTAAGGATATAGGTCGGCGACTCCCCTTGGAACTACAGTGTAGCTATCAGGGTCAACAGGATGATTTTAGTCAGTCTGTGCGCGGAAACTATAAAACCTTTTTCTGAGGAGTATATATTTTTCCCGCTCCCTCTTGCTCAAACGCCCCACCTAACATCGAAATCTGCCAAAGTAATGAAACACTTCCACGCACTTGATATCACCTCATTATCTTTCTAGAGCCGTCCATGCCACTGCTTCAATTCATCCCCCCCCCCCAACGCCCCCTCCTTCCCCACCACCCGCACCATCGCCTAGACCTAGCACCACGCGTATAGCAAACCCCTACATCTATGCGACCTAGAGATGCTTAAAAACACCCTTTTGCCCCAACCCCCCCCCACCCCCTCGAACACTCCGCCCCCTCCTCACTGGTTGTACGACTTACAGGATATACATAATAAACTGGTGCGCATTCCCTCCAAAACCGTCAGATTTATCCCCTATTAATAGTTTCCACGCACAGATTGGGTTGCCCCGCCCGCCCCCCCCCCCCCCCCCCCCCGCAACCCCCCGCTCCCTCTTGTTCAAACCATGCCCCCCACGCCCTTCAAAACTCCGCCCTCCCCTCACCGGTTGTTCGACTTACAGGATTCACTTGATAAACTGATGCATTTACTTCCACAGCTGTCAGATTTTGTCCCCCTCAAAAACGTGTTTTATAGTTTCCACGCACAGACCGACTAGCATCACCCTGTTGACCCTGATAGCTACACTGTAGTTTCAAGGGGAGTCGCCGACCTATATCCTTAATGAGGACACACAACCCATAATACGCGCGATCGGAGTATCACACACAGCTTGCGAAGATGAGTTTCGCAAAATCTTCGATCTCACAACTGGAATGTATTTTATTTTTTATAATGTTATAGGTCGCTTAGTGTATATTCACCCCGTTTAGAGTCTCAACACCCCTCTCCACAGTAATTTCAAGTGACGTGTCCCCAACCACGAGGTTCCAGTTGTAATGGCGTTCATGTTAAGGCCAGTAGTAGGTCAATTAATTCCATGTGAAGGATAAGGGCCGCCTTTATAATTGATGTCCCCTCTTGTTGAAATCGTTGGCCATGTTTCGGTTGTACACGAGACGTTTTCCGGGACGTGTGATGTGGTACCGAACACGACATGCAGATTTTAGGTTTCAATACACTTGGGAGTGCTACATACGTACGTGCTCGCGCGCAGGCCACACACCATCGTATACTGGCGTCGCTCTGGAGTGGAAGAATGAGAATACCACAGGGAAAAAAGCAGGGAGAAAAGGCTGTACACCCTTCGCAGCAGTAGCAGTACCGCACACATCGCAAAGGGCATGCTAACTGCGACATAACAATGCGAAACTCTACTGGGGCTGTATGCCGCTGTCACAAACATATTTGCGTGCCAAAATCAACGCAGCGGGGAGTTAGTTCCGAATACGTCGGCGGGTTTCTTTTGCTTCGCGTTGAAAGTTGCACGATAGTAGGGGTTTCGCACAGAGACATTGCGTTTTCACGTTCGGCCGTTCAACTATCCTTCCTTCCTACCCCCCTCCCTCTCCCCCAATCCCCCCCCCTTCCTTTCCTCCCATGCCGTTCACGCCTCCGCAGTACCTTTGCTGCGACCTGACATGTTTGGAGACACCCGTAGCCGGGTGCGGTATGTTCGGCCTACCCCTGGTGTGCAAAGCCTGTTACAATGGCGACGGAACTCCTGAATACGATGCCCCCCCCGAGACAACAGAGCAGGAAGGGGTGCCGGAGACGCGGGCCCCCGTCGACCAGCCGACGTCGGCCCCTGCCACTGAGCCGCCAGTGGCACCAACGGAGGCACCGGTGGCACCAACTGAGGCACCGGTGGCACCAACTGAGGCACCGGTGGCAGCTACTGACGCACCGGTGGCACCAACTCAGGCACCGGTGGCGGATAGGCAACCGGTGGCAGCTACTGATGCACCGGTGGCAGCTACTGATGCACCGGTGGCACCAACTCAGGCACCGGTGGCCGATAAGCAACCGGTGGCAGCTACTGATGCACCGGTGGCACCAACTCAGGCACCGGTGGCCGATAAGCAACCGGTGGCAGCTACTGATGCACCGGTGGCACCAACTCAGGCACCGGTGGCAGCTACTGATGCGCCGGTGGCGCCAACTGAGGCGCCTGTGGCGCCAACTGAGGCACCGGTGGCCGATAGGCAACCGGTGGCTACCGAACCACCCGCGGCGGCACCCACTGTTGCCCCGGCTACCCCTGAGCCTACCACCGCCCAGCCTGTGGACGTAGAGTGCACCGCTTGCGACGCCGCGGAAAAAGTGCTAACGCCCGAGGACCTCCTGGAGATGGAAAACGGAGGCCTCGAGCTTGTCTGCGACCCGGAGTGCTTCGTGAACGCCGATCTAGCGGGATGCAGCGCGTTCGGACTTGAATTGGAATGCCGCGTTGTGGAAATCCCCACGGATAGCGGTGAGGGGGAGGGAGAGGGAGAGGGAGGAGGAGGCGGCAGCGGCTCGGGGAGTGGGTCTGGTTCGGATGGAGGTGGGGAGGGGTCCGGGAGCGGCTCGGGTTCGGACCGCGTCGATGGGGGCGGGTGCTCGGCTGCCGAGGAAGCTGCGTGTGCGGACATTTCTCCGGCCCAGCAGGAGGCCTTGGCTAACTACGACAACGGTGGCAAGATTATCGTGTGCGACCCGACGTGCGAGGACAAAAACGGCGACCCAATGCACTGCAACTGTGAGTTACAACACGCACGCGCGTACAACACAGCACAAAAAAAAAAAATACGAGTGCTGTATATCCCCCCGGAAAAGAAATATCATACCCCCAAAAGTGTTTTGAGTTTTTTTTTTTTTCGAGGGGGGGGGCAGGGGGGCAAAAATACTTGGAATGAGTTTTTTTTTTTTTTCAACTTTATTGCGTCATATCGACCTAACATGCGACACGTGCGGTTTTAACAACCTTGTGTCCTCGGAAGAGCGCTACCGCGGTACGAGCATTATCATGCCGTTACCTTTGAGCTTCGGATACTTGCCCTGCCCCATCAACCCAGGCTGCTCTAGGCGGCTTGAAACATGCCCGGTAAAGCAGTTGAAGCCTTTTTAGGACCATCCGGTTTACGACCATGGTAGAGGTAAGGCCAAGCAAATCGGCTTGTCCACGAAAAAAACTACTCGGAATTAGTATTGGATGATTTTTGCAGTAGTAAAAGAAAAGACTATGAGTGTAGATGAGACCACCTAAGCTGTCTTGCCACGGAGTGGTCTTAACCCCTTCACAACTGGAAACACGTTTTGGGGGACAAAATTACTTGGATTTGGTATAGGGAGGGGTTCGGGGGCTCTGAAGGAGTTAACCCCTTTACAACTGGAAACCCGTTTTTGGGGACAAAATTACTTGGATTTAGTATAGGGAGGGGTTCGGGGGCTCTAGCGGGGTTGATCATGATGTTCGTACATCAATAGGGGTATTAACCCTTTTAGAGCCCCAAAACACCTCCCTATACTAGTTCCAAGGTATTTTTGTCCCAACACGGGTTTCCAGTCGTAATTTGGCATTTCACGCGGAAAAAATCCGAACAGCGGGTCGGGTCTTCGAGTTAGTAGGTTTTCAAGTTCTCCCAGGTCGAGTCGGGTCGACATCAGGAGGTGGTCGAAATGTCATGAGCCGAGTCAGAACTTGTTTTGGCTATCACGTGTCGGGTCGGGTCACGCTGTGACCAGATCCGACCCGCGAGAAGTGGCCTGGACCGTGAACAGCGAACAGCTCTGGCAGTTTAACCCTTCGGAACTTGAGACAAGAAAATTCAGGGGAAAGTGTGGGTTAATTGCAGCGTTCGCCACGTGAAGCAATCCGAGCTGCTGGTGCAGGAGCTTTACCAGTACACATGTTCGGACTGCAACGCAGGGAGGGAGCTGTAAGGCAAGCGTGAGGCATGACGATACTCGGATTGCCTTAAGCGTTTCCCCAGACGCTTGATTCGATCGTGCGCATCGCCTTTCTTGTCTGTATACTATAACAAAAATATTAGTGGTATTAACCCAAGATATTATTATTATTTGTGATCAATAATGTGCAGTTTTTTTCCGCGTTTTTTTCTCTCATTTCCCGAAGGAGTAAACTGTGTGTAGTATCTGATCCTTGTGCTCACCATCCTGGCCCCCTCCGCCCCCTCCGCCTGCTTTATGCACCGTTGTTGTCGTTGTTGTGGATGCATCGCAGACTTCGCTCTCGGACAGCGATGCCGCGGTTGCGGATCGTGCTCTGACTGCACGCCATGCCCTTAGGTTAATGGTTAATGGCTTTCAGTTAGAAACCTTGAAGAAACCGATGGGTCAACTTGAGGAAGCCACAAAAACAAAGCGATGGATCAACTTGGGGAAGCCGGAATTGAAAAGGAAACACCCGGCGAAGCCCGTCCGTCGATTGTGTGGTACGGTATACCACCATGCCCTTGAGCACGGTATCCCACATACTGTTGTGGTTTGGTGTGTCTTGTTCTTTTGCGGTCGGTACGCCGTGTGCTGTTGTCGTATTTATACCGTACCTTACATAATGCGGTACGGTATACCGTACCTGATATCCTGCTGTACGGTATACCACACCTACCATACCTGGCACCGGTATGCTGGTATTGTACGGGTATACCAGATGTGCTTGCAGCACGGTGCCAGGTTCTCTTTTGTGGTGTGGTGTGGTGTGGTGTGCCATGGTACATTATGTTGGGGGTCGATGCGGTTTTTCCGTGATAGGAAAAGTGCGAAGGCGACCAAGTATAGGCGGGAGCATGAGGGGACACATGATAGCAAAAGGAGGCGGAGAAGATTTGATTCATTTTCGGCAGCTTGACTCTCGGGTTTGTCCGACCGTCGGGCCGACCCGACATCTCGCAACGTTTGATTGGACGACGCTTCATCTAGTTGGACCGCGTTTGGTCGAACCGCGTTTAATTGAACGGCGCTTGATTGGACCATGTCTAAGTGAACGTTGTTTGGTAGACGCCATCTAATTGGACGTATTGGATGGACCGCCTCTAGTTGGACCGCGTTTTATTGGAGGGCGTCCGGGGGACGGATGGATGCCCCGGTGTTCCAATCGCCGGGGGTGGTAGAGTAGACATGTGTAGTGTAGTGAGGGAAAGGCCTTAGACACAGAGGTAGGATGGAAGGTTAGGCGAATGATATTGCGAGCGTAGCCCATGACGCTGGAGAGGCATGTGGGCGATGAGGTTGGAGGAGGGAGACGATAGTCGGTTGCGTTCAAGAAAATTTGGCCCATGTGGCGGTGGGAGGTGTGGACATGTGGCGTCGCTTGGCCCGTGTTTCCGACCAGTATCATGAAAGATCATGAAGCGTGTCTTCAGACGGCACTCTCAGCCCCCGACAGACAGCAATTTCCCAATAGTTTTTTACATGACTCGCGCCAAACTACTAGGTTTTAGTGTTGGATGCTTGGTTTTACGCTCTTGACCGTTGTACGGTTGTCTTCGGCCTTGTCCTGAAATGATCTCTTGGGTCATAGAGCGGCGATGGGGGTCTCGTACCGGCCGTTGGGAGAGGTTTCTTTTGCACGGTAGCTAGCTCATTTCACCCTACCCCCCCCCCTCCCCCCCACCTCCCTGCGCCTTTTCCTGTAGTGTTGGCGTTGGTCCTGGTTTAGCCCCGGTCTCGTGTTGTTAGCCCCAGTATGTAGTAAGTGATCGAGTGTTACAGGCCTAGCCTAGTTTTTGTCCGGAATCAAAGGTTAGGTCCGAGTTACCGCCGGTCTAATGTTAGCTGCGGTCTTGAGCGTCTGCGATATTTGTTGCTCGTCGTGTTCGATCATGTTCTCTGTGTCATGGTGATCATTTCTGTCCATGTCGCGGTCGGTGGGATCATTGTTGTCCATGTCCGGGGTGATCTTCGTGTCGTCGTTTATTCCTTGGCAGTGGGGTGACATATTCTCTTCATGGGTGTGTGTGGTGGTTTTGCCTTTTTATTGTTTCTTTTTGGTCCCTTTCTGCTTCCTTTTTTTTCGTCGTAAGTGATACGTGGTGGTGAACATCTAGGGCGTTTTAGACGTGGTTCCGGGCTAACGGTCTACGCAGCAGCGCTACTAGTTACGTGCGTCTTATGATGGTTACCGTCTTGCGGGTATATACATGTTTTATCCTTTTTTTTCCGCTGTTACCATAGCACCTTTCTTCCCTTTCTTTTGCTTTGGTTCTGATTCGGTTCGGTTGGATTTAAGTTAAGTTTCGCTTCGCTACGTTTCGGTTCGGTTCGGTTCATTGTTCATTTCCATTCTGTTCGATTTTGTCAGTATTTTTTGTTTGTATCTTGGGAGTGTGGTTGTGTGTGTGTTTTTTTTCTTTTGTCCTTCATTCTTTTTTTTTTCGCACGCGCCACGCCCACGCGCCAAGAAATAGGTGTAGTCTCGATGTAGCGGGGCTTGCTGTCCATCGACCCACACGCCGAGAACCACTATTTATGGTGCACCTCGTCACCCTCCAGGAATAATTTCGCAATTTTTCCAACTTTTAGGGGTAGCGGGGGGAGTTGGGGGATATTTTTTTATTTACCCCTCCAAAAGTAGTTGAATCACCCCATGATTTCTGGAGACAGTCGACGTTTGTGGGAGAGAAAGAAAAAATGTATTTTCGTGAGTTTTGTTCTGTTGGGCTTAACCTTTTGCCAGAGAGCTACGTTAGCACCCCCATGCTTTTGGATAAGTGCTGCTGGACTTTGGTTTAGTGCGGCGTTGCTCCTTTATGAACAGCATCCGCACGTGTTGTTTACTGCATAGAACTATCGAGTGGTCTGTTACGGTGTGGAGAGAGTACCCCCCCCCCCCCGCCCTTCCCTGTGATTGGAAGATTCTGAGAATTTTCCTGGAAACAAAAGTTTTCCTCTGATTGATTTGGGCCACCGAATGAGTGGAAGTTTCTGGGATTCTTCCTGAGAAAAAACTTCTGCTCCTATGGTTCGGTTGGAAGCGCCAGGGAAAACGCTTGTATGATTGGAAATTCGGGGAAGTATCCCGGGTTTTTTTTCCATCTTGGACTAATAATATTCTGACTGGATCGTTTGGGGGGGCATGGGGGAAAACGCAGGTGGCGCTTGTAGTCATGCGTATATGCCCTCGTAATAAGTGGTATGTAGCAGGCGTTTTTGTTGTGTAGTAATTTATTTGTGGATAGATTGTTTTGAGGCGGTGATGATGGTGCACGATGCACATACACACGGCCCTCTGTTCGCCGGAGGAGCTATAGTCAGGATCGGTGTGTGTACCTACCTGTACCTTAAATCGAGAGAAGTCTAATATTAATATTCCTGGGTGAAGATTTTCACCATCATGGTGAGGACTCTAGTAATAGTCCTTTTCGCCGCCGCGATGTTTTCGCTGTTTAGAGCTCTTCGGTCACTGCTGCTACTGGTACATACGGCAAGCAGCTGCTGCGGCGGTGGCGTGCGAGTAGTATCTTAGCCTACCTTCGGTGTTATGTTTTGACCTTGGACCGATGCAACTCAAAAATAATTATTATGCCTAATAAGGTCATCATCGTGCGCTGTTCGCTCAGAGCTGCCGGGACTCAACTATTTCGTAAAAATAGTGCATCAACGTCAGCTGCTGCTGCGAGTTCGACACATTCACGGTCGATCCTCACCTTTGCACGCTGCGTGGTCGACCGGGGTCGCTCGTTGTTAGGTAGCAAGTTTTGTCATGATTTCGTCGTTGTTGAGCCGTCAGGTCGTCAGGAAGGAACATGGGTGTAACCAAGGACGTTCTCACATCTCACGGGTCGGGTCAGGTCGGGTCGGGTCGGGTCACACCCTGATTCGATATGATTCGATATGGTTCGATATCACAGACGCGTGCCAAGATAGAGGGGCACCAGTAACTGTTTCTTTCTTTTCAAGGTTCCTCGATTTTGCAGCTTAAGACATACAGTATGATCATCCCAAAAACAGTTTTTTTGGAGAAAAATAAAACTGCCACCCCGGATAATACATCGCATGTCCTACGTGGAAAAAAACGATAAGTCAAAACAATAACCTATATCCGACAATTTTTGGGCAAAGGAGCCCCCGTACGTCTTGAAGTGATACCTCTGCGAATCATAGTAAGTAGTATCACGACTTCCGACTGGTATTTTTGTAGCATAGTCTAGTGGTCCAATGGTCTCGTGCTCTAGTTGTTTACCGAGGAGAAGCGATCCGACCCGTGCAAAAAACCCCGGATAACAACCATGCAGCCGTACCGTAAGTTGCCCGGAATAAACAAGAAGAAGCTGAACTGCAATTAATTGAACTGCACGCAACGAACGGTGGAAGAGGGTCCAGAGCGATGAGAAACTAATTGCCGTGTTCGCCGATTTCCAACTCTTAAAGTTATCCTAGTCTAACTCCTAGTGTTTTGTTCCCATGTCGGGAGTGCGGTGCTAAAGGAGGGTCAAGGCGTATTGTGCGGGACGCGTGCTACGATGATGATATAATAGACGTACAGCATGTATGGCCTTTACAGCTTGAAAGCCATTTTGGGGACGAAATTACTTGGAATTAGTATAGCGGGGTTTTAGGGCTCTGAAGGGGGGTTAATAGGTAATACCTTCACCGCTGTATGTACCACGTTTTTCCTTGACTGTGTTAAGGTATTAGTGGGGTATTAGTCCGTTTGACCACTTGCAAAAGGTTAACCGATGATAGCTTACCCAAACTAAGCCTTTTTTTACACATGTGTAACACTTTCCCTCCCTGATGAAACGGCAGGATAGCAGGTCGGCCGGATATACGGGCGGACCTGTCAATTATCCAAGCCGTTTCATTTCCTGGGGATACCGGGGAGAGTGTTACCTTATTATAACAACAAACTGACCGTCTGTTGACGTTTTCAGTATATATTTTTTTAAACAACACACTCCATCCAGTTTTGAAATCGAAGATTTCTGGAAGGTTTCGTCGAAACAAGTCTCATCTTCGCAAGCTGTGTGATACTCCGATCGCGCGTATTGTATATGTATATTAAAAAATAAATGAAAAATACACTTCATTCAGCAGCTTAGCTGTGAGATCGACCAAATTTATTTTTTTGATCAAAACTCAGCTTCTTCTTTGCAAGCTGCGTGTGATACCTCGATCGCGCGTATTTACGGGATGCTTACCCTCGTGAAGGATACAGGTCGGTGATTTACGTGCTGATTGATGACAGGGTCAACAGGACTTACTTAGTACTAAGACGTTCAGCTTTGTCCTGCGCACGGAAACTGCATAATAAATAACCCCACGTGAGGGGAACAAAAAAAACATACATCTATCTATGTGTAGAATGCAGTATGCATGAAACAATGAGTGTTAAGAGTGTGAGTTAGCTTTTTTGTAGTGGGCTACTTGTGGGTCTACCGGGTTTGTACGCAAGTTCCTCTTTACTCCCTGGATATATATATGTGGCGCGTATAGTCTATAGACTAACTATGTCATGATGATCCATTTAGGACTTAAGGTTCGGGTTGGGTGTGTGTGTGGACGATTTTTCAGCAGCATCGTGCACCATGCACCATGCACCATGCACCATGCACCATGCACCATGCACCATGCACCATGCACCATGCACCATGTACCGTGGATGTGGCCGAACTGGAAGGAGAATGATTCTAAAAGCTGCCAATTCAAGTGTTGTTTGCAACTAAACTAAATAGTAGTGCTAAATCGTTATATTTATTAGTTATTATTCAGTTTGCTTCTTACAAGTAAAATCGCGAGATTTCTACGCAACCACATATATATGCGTGCGTATTTGGTTATTATGTTAGCTTCGCGTGTTGTAAGGCTTAGGTTGAGTACAAGTTATTGGTTAAACTTTTGCAAGAAGAGTGGTCAAACGCACGTACTAATGCCCCACTGATTCCTTGACAAATGGAGTCGTCGGCAGGACATGGGTGGGTGTTGTTAAACCCTCTTGTATATGGGATGGCACGTGGCGTGTATCAGCTCTTAGCTGGTGTACGCTCGTATAGGCTCGCTTTCGGATTACCCGATGAAGACAGCCTGATATATATGATTTGAGGCAAACGAAGCCCACGGTTGTTAGGTAGGTGCTGAGCCTGTAGTAAGAGAAGATATCCAAATACGGAAGAGAAGATGATGATGTTGGTCGGCGAGCCGATATGTTGATAAATTGACTTCAGGCGTAGAGATCTGAGGTGGAGATGTGGAGATGTGGAGAATCTGATGTGGAGTGACCACGTGAGGGGCGTGGGCGTGGGCGTGGTGTGCGTTGCTCGTAGCTCAAAAGACATAGATAGATAGATACCCTCAGTATCTGGTACGAATAAAAAACAAAAACAAGCTATCTATGTGACCCCAAGAAGCAAAAGACCCCAATACGAGATCCTACAGCCTTGTTGTTTACCAACTCGAGTATCTCAGGGTATGTGACCATGACCCTACGTAGCCTATCTTCTCTCTTCAGCAACAACAACTCGTATCTTAAATATCTTGAAGAGGGATGCTGAAGACTGCAGCTCCCAACGTGTACGAGTACGTACTATGTATGTACCATCCAGGTATCGGATACGTTTGGCGACCGCTGTGTATCATGTGTATCCAAGATGTTACTGCTGAGACGTGTGCTTGCTACGTACTGTATCGATAAACGACAACTAACTGCTAGATCTAAGACTGAAAACTGCCTGGGTACTGTCGAATGCGGCCGACATGACGCCCCCTATTCGGCGCAAACAAGTAGTAATGGCAACTTGCAACGTATACCGGGTGACTTCAAGTGTTATCAAGTAACGGCAGAGTGATTGCTACTGACATGTAACATCACTAATACCTCCTCCCGTTAAGTTAACACTTTCTCTGCGTTACATGCTAAAAAAACTCCATAATAACGGAAATACATGCAGCAGCAATGATAAATGCTGGGGGAAATGTTTTGCGTAAAAAGCAAACTCATGAACGTCTTGCTAAAATACCCAAGGGGCCAACATAAAAATAAGCGGACACGACAAAATCCTGCTCTCTGATACTGTACGTGCTTCTGCATGTTTATGCAAGTTAAACTTACTATAATTTATTAATAGCGTTCACAGTACTAGAAATCATCAGACGTGAACTATATTCCGGCCGGTTAATCAACCAAAAAATAGAAGACGTTTGCAGTAGTCTTTAGCAGTGAATCTGTTCATCATGCCGCAGCGAGCGAGGGAGTTAACAGCCTACCAGTGTTCCTGCTGCCCACAAGCAAAGGAACAAACGGGCACTGCCAGCGATTTACAGCTGGATAAGACCACTTTTCTAGAGAGGCATCACCTCTCGTGTACCTTAATCTTCCGTGTGTACTTGTCCAGGTGGGGGGTTTTCCGGCCGTGTATCCTGAAGTACCGGAGATGGCGTAGTTGAATTTAATACTTAACTGTGCAGTCGAAATTACGTATTCGACTTGTGCCCCTAACTGCAATATATAGCCTATATATTCGCAATCTCCTATTCGTGCACAACGCCGGTCGTTGTCTCTGCTCGCCCCGTACAAAGAGAACATGTCACACTCTACGCACAGCTTTGTTTGGTAAAGAGATAACGTATTTCACACTTCCAGTGGCTCGACCTTGATGGTGTAGTAAGTTGTCAATGTAGACGTCGCTCGATGTGCTTTTGGTCCGATGCCCGTCGCTTGGACTTATAGAGGCATATCTTCATCTTCAAGTTGGAGAGGTAGGCAGAATGCTTTCCCTCAAAACCGATTGCCGTCATCAGCTCCGCCTCTGCTAATCATGCAGCTTGTCTCTGCGTCCTGGCCTCGATGTTTATGGGCTCTTCGTTCAGGATGGAGAGGAAGCCTGAGGTTGGCTTGCGAGCGTAGACGAAGGCCGGAGATGTCGCCAGTGGCTCTTGATCGTTCTGTGTTGATTCCGCAGATCCTGTCTCGGGGTTTGCCCGCGGCTGTTCTTTTGCTGTCGTGAGCGTGCGAACCTCCTCCTGACGGTCGGTCTTGTTGTTGAGCTTGGTTCCATGGCTTGGCTCAAACGTAGCTGGTGCGATCCCGGGTGAAGCGGACATTTTCGATCCGTCGACCCTTGGCTCATCTGATGGTCCGGTGTTGCCAGATTAGATGACGATGATCCAGCGACTCCAGTGGTCCCATGTGACATTTTTGGTCCAGCTGATGCTCCGGTGATTCAAGATGAAGTTGATCCAGTGATCTCGAATGCAGTGGCTTCGATGTGCGATGGTGGTCCAGATGACGTTGCTCCGATGGTCCCATGCGAAGATGCTCTGGAGATCCCCGCTCCGGTAATTCCGGCTCGAGTGATTCCAGGCGATGCTGATCCGTGATGTAGATGGCCTCTTCTAAGTATGTCGTTGGGGTTTTTTATCACCCGGTTTTCCTCCACCGAGATCCGAAACGGGTATCTTTCGGTGTAGGAGAACTCCACACACATGGTCGGTGGCTTTGTCCCCGATGCTTCTGTCGCGTGCGTGTTGTCGAAGGTATCCTCGACTCTTGGACTGGGTCTTGTACTGGCGGTCTGGTGATGCGGTACATCCGGTGCGGCCCCAGCTGTAGTAAAATGTGCGTCCCCGGACGTAGTAGCAAATGTAATTCCTGTCAATAAAGGACACCCCAATTTCTTGCGGTAGTTGTCCAGCCTCCTTGATGAGGGTTCTCCAATCTCTGGTGATTGTGGCGTTTCTTCTTCTCATGAGGATGTTCCAGCTCCCGTCGATAACGCTCCGGCTGTTGCCGATAACTTTTCCTGTCTTCCAGAATGTTTTTCTCGTAGTAGTGCGGCATTACCTGGAATGGCGCACGAAAGCGCTCCGTTTCAGTAACAGCAGTGGCTTTCTCGGGCGTGATATCCGGGATTTGCGCATGCTGGCGCTCAGTCTCTGTGACAGTAGCCTCTTGAGGCGTGTTGTTTCCGCGTGTTGGTGTGCACTCCTTTTGGGTCGCTTTTTCTTCCCCCGACGAGCCCCCCCTCCCCCCCCGCTAATCTCTCTCGTTGCCCTTGAGTACTGCTTCCGGCCACGATAACGCTGTGGGTACCTAAGCAACCCGCCTGCTACGACAGAAGTATACCTTTTTTTGGCGAAAATGGTTTCTGAACGACGGGGCTCCTCAACCTACTAATACTATTACTAATACTATCGTACTAATACTATCGTACTAATACTATCGTCGGAGTGAAATAAATAATAGCCCATTTTTTTTTTGTTATTTCTCGTTTTTCACCTAGGCCATGGGATTTTTCATCCGCGATATAAAAAGCAGTTTTATTTTTGTCCCAAATCTGTTTTTGGGTCCAAAAAGGAAATGTGGATCATGTCTTAACCCCCCAAATTGAGGAACCTCGCGGGTAAAAAAACTGGCGCGCGCCTCTATCGTGTAGCCCGCACATCAGCTTTTCGCATCTAAATGGGACGGAGCGCGGACGATTCTACTCTACGTCTGATGTTTGGATATTTTCGGTTACTACAATATCAACCGTCGTGGAAGAGGCTTCAGCAATACATATAGTGCTGATTATACTATAGGAATACGGCGGAGGTGCGCCCATTTTTATTGTCTCCGGTTCCTAATTTCAGGAGCGCTATTATTATTGCCTTACCCGAAAAGACTGATTTTGAGATGAACGAAAAGGTTGACCCGATGATGGACTGCGACTATCCCATGGCCTATAAGTAAGTGGTGTTGTTTTTTTTTCAATTTTTTTTTATTGATTATCCTCCGGCGGGTGGGGAAAGATGAAAGCTTAAGCTCACCACACTTCCAGGTATATTCAAAGCAAAAAATGCGCCAAAAAAAAAATGGTGAAATTCCGACGATTTTGGGTCAAGGAGCCCCATCTTCTAGAAAACGTCATAGCCAAAAAACGGTATACCTTAATTTATCTATCGTAACACGCGTCAACACCACCATGATATCGGTATCATGATATCGATACCATGACATCGATACCATGATATCGATACCATGATATCGATACCATGATATCGATACCATGATATCGATACAATGATATCGATACCATGATACTGGTACCATATGATATCGATACAATGATATCGATACCATGACATCGCGATGCGTGTGCCGTATATCGTACAGCTCCTCCTCCTACCGTTCGTTGCGCCTTGAACGAACGTACTACACAGTGAACGAACGCACTAGTGAACACACCACGAGTGAACACGGTACCATACTACTCGACACACCCTTACACCCGGCATAAAAGGGCTTCCTCGAGTGACAGATCGATTCTGGAAAACGGCCGATTTATTTCGTCCATTTTTGTTTCCATCTGATGCCCCCAAAATGGGAAAAGGGGATAATAACTAAGCAACTTTTCCACTCAAATACGCACCAATAATCCATCAGAATCCAAGCAACCCCTGTGTTTATTACCGTTAATACTGGATAGAGACGGTCACCAATAACACGACCACCGAAAATAATAGAACAGCTGTACTGTACGACAAGCGCGCAAGATGGTGGTCCAGTTAATATATAGAGGTTATCATAAAGTTAGAGACCGAGGCTATATGGTGGGGTGGGTTATGTTCATCTTATTATGGTGCTTTTTAGGTTGTTCTTCGACCCTCTATTTTGCGGTGGCTTAGGGTCACTCTAGCGCGAGTGACCCCCCCTGCTATGACCGATTCTACGATAACCCTCCCCCCAAACCAGCGATTTTGTTTAACGGACGTTTCATGGCTGCTTGGCACGAGGAAGGATGCTATGAAGAAAATATCTTCATTTATTTCCTTGGTTACAAAAGACTACTACTATACTATAGTAGCATTAGCATCGAACGATGGCATCGAGGTGGCAGGGGGCACCGTATATCTAGGAGATACAGCCGGGAGCTGGTTTCAATACCGGCGATTTCGTTAAAGGAAAGTTGGGCGGGGGAGCCTCTATTTTGCGGTGGCCCTGTTCCTGTGCGGCTTTCAATATCATGTGAGAGGTCTCAGTATCATGTGAGAGGTTTCAAAATCATGTGAGAGGCTTCAACATCATGTGGAATATTTCAATATCCTGTGAGAGCTTTCAATATAATGTGAGAGGTTTCAAATAATTTGGCGTTATTTGCGTAAAATCGTCCGGAAATTCGTTTTTTTTAGCATAATTTTCGTCAAATTCCTAGCCTATCTTACGGGGTTGTTCATCGTGAAACCCTTTTCTTTTTTTCCCCAAATTTGTTTTTGGCTCAAGACAAGAAAAATTGCTTACATAATACAGCTCCTCAAGTCAGGAGACTCGTCAACAAATAAGATTTTGGGTTAAGATAAGAGTAATTCCTAACAAAAAATACAGCTCCTCAAGCCAGGACAGTCCTGATGAAACCCAATCGGGCAGCAGCTCTATCGCAGCACGTGTCACGTTTCGTTTCGTACGATATCACATATGTGAAAGAGTCGTGATGCCGGAAGGTGTGAGGGAAGGGACGCAGGGGTATCAGCTTCGCTTGGAGACAGCACCGGTTCTTCTTTGTAGATTTCTTATTATTGGCGTTGAGCTATGAGAAGCTCGAGGAGACAGGAAAGGAGAAGGAGTGAGAGCATGGGGGTGGGACGAGGCTCACAGAGTTCGCTTCACCCCGGCATTGCTGCTGTGCTCTCTTCTGGACCTTTCTCTATGCAACGTACAAGGAACGTTCTCCTAGATGTTCTATATTCCCATGAGCGCTTAACGCGCTTACTTCTATCTATCTTGTCCAGAGGAGGAACGTTCCATTACCGAGAACGCTCTTGGGGTATAAGTTAGCTAGATTCTACGGGTTATCCGCTCCACTCAGAATATTTAGTTCAAGAGAATCTTCTTGTGGCCAATATACCATAACTCTGCGGGCTATCTTGCCGAACCTGTTGCCAGCTATACTGATACTCTATTACACATGCCGATACACCATAGAGGCAACCGGTACTATAGAGACAACCAATCGGCACCAATAGAGACAACCGGCACTAATAGAGGCAATCAAGCACGTGTGTCGTACGATATTACCTACCGGGGCACACTATAGAGGCAACCGGCACACAATAGAGGCAATCAAACACGTGTCGTAAGATATCACATAATATACCGGCACGCCATAGAGGCAACGGGCACCATCAATAGAGGCAATCGACGCTGTACCCACTGCACTATTTGCTGCTGCAGAGTCATCCACGATATCGTAGGGATTTAGAGATTTTTGGGCCAAAACGTTTCTCACCTTGAGTGAGCAACGACCGGTCAAAGTGTAATAGTCTAACAGTGTTACGAGCGTATTGGTTTGACAACTACAGTGTATAGCTCATAGGAGACTCAGTGTTGGACGGATCGCGCGAACCAAAACGCCTTCGATGCCATGCTTCGGGTGAGAGATTCATTCAGGGATTCAAGGCCCTCATCTTACGAGTCCGGACAAATCTTAGAATCTGCTGCACCTCTAGACTATACACCGTTGGATGACTCATCAAGGATAACTAGATAAACCTGTTAACGCCGCACGCACCGTTTTACTGGCCGCTCGCTCGCTGTGCCTCTCTACACATCTCTCCCAAAAACAGCTTCCAGCGTTCCTCGACACGCTACTTGCAATTTTTTTCGTTTTTTTTTCTGTTGGATGGTCTATGTGTGACCACCTGATTTGTATCTCTCTAGGATGCAGAATCAGGACGGAACAACAGGCGTACAGTGTGCAGATGATTCAAGTCTCGCTGGGGAGTAAGAACGGTGCAATGTGGGCACAGGATAATATAGGGATAGGACAGGAATAGGATAGGGATAGGATCCAGATCAATGCTAAGGTCGTCGACGTATCACTACTATGAAATATTCTGAAATGTTTTGTGAATGACGGAGCTCCCCTTACCCCAAAATCGTCGGGAAAAAAAAAAAATAATGTACCATTTTTTGTGTCATGTTCCTCGTTGTATAAATAGGCCATGGGATGTTTCGTCTCCAGGTAGCAGTGATAATTTTTCTCCAAATCAGTTTTTGGGAGAGGTCTTAAGCTCCGAAATTGAGGAACCTCGCAAAAACAACAATGGTTGGTGCATCTCTGTCGTAGCACGCGTCTTTATTATAGAATATACTATACTATAAGGATAGAATATAGCGATAGGATAGGGATAGGATATAGGGATAGGATATAGGGATATAATATAGGGATAGGATACAGGGATAGGACATAGGGATAGGATATAGGGGATAGGATATAGGGATAGGATAGGGACAGGATAGGGACGGTCACAGTAGGGGTGCAGAATATTCTACGAAATTTCTGAGCTTCTCACGCGAGGAAGAGATTAATTTATCACCGAACGCAATGGCTTCGAAGACGTTGGTTCGCGCAACCCGGCCAACACTACTGCTATCCGCTACCAGGTACATACATAACATACATACATAGCTTTACCTAGTCCTAAAACAAAGGCGATCGTGTAACGATATCATACTAGCCGTTAGTTCCACACTTGAGGTCAACATTAACATTAGCATTAACATTAACATTAGCATCAACATTAACATTAACATTAACATCAGCACTAACATTAACATTAACATCAACATGAGAACATAAACATGAACATGAGCATTAACATGAACACGAACATAAACATGAGCACTAACATTAGCATTAGCATTAGCATTAACATACATTAAATTAGCGTTAGCATTAACATGAACATGAGCATTAACATTGACATTAGCATTAACATTGACATTAACATTAGCATTAACATGAACATGAGCAATAACATTACAATTAACACTAACATTATCAGAAATGTTCGGCCCATCCCACGGTAGGGGTGCTTACTACTGCATCATCATCATCATCATCACCATCATCATCATCACCATCATCATTACCATCATCATCATCATCATCATCATCATCATCACCATCATCATCATCATCATCATCATCACCATCATCATCATCATCATCATCATCATCATCACCATCACCATCATCATCATCATCATCACCATCATCATCATCATCATCATCGTCATCATCACCATCATGATGATGATGATGATGATGATGATGATGATCATCATCATCATCATCATCATCATCGTCATCATCATCATCATTGTCATCATCGTCATGATCATCAGATTCAAATAAGTCCCTGAGGTCCTCACATGAGGAGCTCAATATCTCACCCGAAAAAGGACTTCGAAGGCACTCGGTCGCACAACCCGACCAAGCCTCTTATGCCTTAGTCCTGAACCAGTACAATGTACTCGTGATATTGCTTCACGAACTGGTACTTCCTCACAGGAGGAGCTCAATTGGCCAGGGACCTTTTGGCCCAATCCTACAACTGCAACCCCTACTGACGGATGAGTCAGAAATAACATAATCAGAAACAAGCATGGCACACAAACCAAAAGTACACCAAATAGCACAGCGGCACTCACTCGAAAAATCGAAAAAAGGGGCGGGGGGGGGCGGGCGGGCTGGCGGGCTGGCTGGCGGGCGGGCGGGCGCCGGGGGGGGGGGGGGGGGGGGGGTGAAAACCCGCAAAAGAAATGTCGTTTTTCGCCCCATCCCCGTGCCTGGATCCACCAACATTCATATTCAAAACATAGACGAATCCTCGGCAAGCAGTCACACGACACACGAATCACACAAAAAACACCAAAATAAAGCTACAACACGTTCTTGCTGCCTAGCCGGTTGACGTTTGCTCAGGCCTTACTATATAGCACCACACACATATAGACGCGCTTACAACGACTGATCCCCTCCCTCCGCTCCGCCCCCCTCGCCCCCCCCCCCCGCCCTCATCCCCCCCCCTCCCTCCGGCCTCCCGCCCTCCTCCGCCTTGCTACCGTTCCTCCCCCCTCTCTCTCATGATTCTCGAGCCGCCGGCGTCCTGTTGGGCCGGATTTCCTGGCTCGTGCAGCGTGGTGCCGTCCCAAGCACAAGCACAAGCACATGAACAGACTGGCCAGACCGATGTGGGCCTCCTGATTGATTTGTTATCACATGTTTTCAGCAACGGACTATCTAGCTAACCACTGCCTGGCCGGCCATTTAGCCACAGGCTGCAATACCCAGGAGACAGTCATATTGAGTCAACGGTTATCTAGCTGGGTAAGGACTATTCAGTCCGTGGCTACCTGGCCAACATCTGTCGAGCGAACGACTATTACGGAGATTCATCGTTAACAGGATGGAATTTCTCAGAAAAAGGGAAGCATCGCTACTTTGTAAGCGAGCTCTCCTGCCTCTCCTGCGCTACAACCGAGTTCGATCGAGGCTCTGGGTACTTGGCAAGACCAGCCAACGAAATTAACTGTAGCCAAGCGCTTTTACACAAAGCCGGGCGCTTTTTTGCCCCCTTTGTTGTTTGATAATTCATCACTGCTAGCAATGGATCTCCGTAATAGTTAGCCCATGGTCATCCCGCCGTCTATTCAGGCGACAACCATAGAGCCAACTGCTATCCAGCCTGTGGCAATCTAACCAACTGCTACCCAGCCCATGGCAATCTAACCAACAGCTATTCAGCGAGCGGCTGCCTATCCACAGCCGGCTATCTAGGAAGAAGCTATAACATTCAGGCGGCAGCTATCTAACCTACAGCTGTTCAGGCGAAATCTATTCAGCCTACAATCCAGCCAACAACTACCTAGCGAACGACTATTCATCCAACAGCTATCTAGTCAACTGGTGTCCACAAGCAACGGCTAGCTAGCCGACTGCTATCTAGCCAACAGCTTTTGGCCACAAACTGAAGTATCCAGGCAAAAGCTAACCAGCCAGCAACTATTCAGGCAACAGTACTTAGCCAACACGCATTCAGGCAGCAGCGACAGGTATTCAGCCAATGACAGCTACCCAGCCCGTCACGACGAAGACCAAAAACAGGCAGGCAAATCCCCACCCCATTTTCGGAAAAACAAACAATCAAACAAAAATCATATACTAAGAAACAAATCAGTAGATAACTGAACGATCTTCCTTTTCGTAGAAATTGCTAGCGCGTACCTGGTACCAGGCAACGTGCTCATAACGAGAGAGCGTTAAAATCATGCAAGCAACCACAACATACCGATATATAGATAGATAAAACAGGTATTAATACGTAGATACAGTAGATAGACACAGTAGTTGTCCCTCTATTGTGCCGGTATGTGCACTGCAGAGGGAAACACGGGCACTATATCGGCAACTAGCACTACTCCGCATACGCCTACTACTGGCTGTTCCCACCTGTTCCAAGCGATTCACAGGCACTATAGCAGACAACCGGCACTACTTAACCGGTTCTATGGAGGGATATCTACCGTATGATAGATCCGATAGATACATACCATTATCAACCAATCGGGCAACTGCGAGCACCTCCTACGAAAATATAGACGGCACCTGATAGATGCTAGACAGGCAGATGGATAGATATCCGCCCTGCCATCACGAAAATATAGACGGCACTTGATAGATGCTAGACAGGCGGATGGATAGATATCCGCCCTGCCATCCACCCTGCCCTATTGATAGAACGACATTCGTGTAACCGCTCAACGACCTATTAGTCAGCGCCAGCCAATGAGAATGAAGGGTTTTGGCAATCAGCCAATCAGCGACAAGGACAACGATTTACGGTCCGGCACCCAATCAAGGCCCACAAAAAAGTGGCGGCTATCTACGCGGATACGGCGCAAACGCTTACGAAGTACCTGGTAACGCGGATGAATCACGGGAAGTCGTTATTCGGATAGACACAACAGCTTTTCGGATAAACACGATTGGTTTACAATCGGTTTGACGCGATTCGGATTAACACGCCTCGGATATTTCGGATTGTCGTTGTTCCCATAGCCTTGATTCAGACAATCACGATTCGGATAATCACGATTCCGATAACCACAATTCAGACAATCACGATTCGGATAACCATGATTCGGTCATTGAGGATTCGGATATGGCACGGTTAGAGCGAGCACCGCTCTTAGCCTGAGCTTCGGGATCAACTCGAGTACTGACTGCGAGGACATGCCGACATACTTCGAAGTGTTTGCTTTTAATTTGCCCTCCTCATACTATTCATAACAAATGGTCCACGGTAATGTTGCCACGTGACGTACCACTCCCTATAGGCCTGATACGTCTTGTGTGGGGCATATCCCCATAACCTAACGACGAGCTTCCCCCCCCATCCCTCTAGCACAGGAACTAGACATCCTCCCCCCCTAAGCCAACCTCAACATCCCAAAAATACGTCAGAGTAGTAGGAATCAACTAAACCAAACCTCAAAGAGCATATCTCTCCCTCTCTCGAGCTCTCTCGTGGGCGAAAGAATAGCCAGCTCTGTCTCGGGATTACTGCGTGCTAATTCCCCACAGGTATGTTTCGCTGCCTAGTCATTTTCTGGCGGGGAAATCTGGAACAAACACAGCACACGCCCGGCCGCTATTTCTCTCTTCCACAGGCACTTTTGTCTTGCCCAGCTATCATCTGGGAATTTTCTGGAAAAAAGAACACGCTCCCAGCGGCTATCTCTTTCTACAGCACGTCCGACCATGCACCCGCGGCACCAATTTTGAAATACTACTGTATATGTCAACCTCCCCCCCCCCCCCGCTTCATAGCCCCTCCTTGTCGGAACGCCCGAGACATGCTTTCCACACGATACGTCGATCATCCACCGACTAAAAACTACCTGGAAACGCCCCCCCAACCCCTCTCCCCGCTATCAAAATGCCCACCTTTTCCCTGTCCCGGGCATTTTCCCTACGTACAATTTCGCGCGAATAGTCCATCAACCCCCCCCCTCCCCCCCCCCCGCCCTCCCCCTTGCCCCACTACGAAATCCCTCTGCTCCAACCCTTTGGAACTCCACAGGGAAATTGTGATCGAAAAAAAGATACAATAATAATCAGCCTGAGCAAGCATCCTGGGCTGCTTGTTGCGTGCAAACGGCAGGGGACGATAAAGTTCGCATCCGAGCAGTGCGCATCAGCACAGTGCAATTTTGTTTTGACAATACGCACGCGAGCAGCACGAGTAATGCCTGTCTAGCTGCGCGCTATGTCAAGCTGTTGACCTCAGATTTGCTCCCACGTTTGGGGACACAAACAAATTCGAATTAGTGTGGGACATGTTTTCCCGTAGCAAAAAAGGGTAGCGCCATTGGGACTTGCCTCAGAGAGGGAAAAAAAAACTGAAAAACATTACTTGAAAACAGTGTGGGATACTTAACAGCAGAAAAAAGGGTAACAACCCGTTCAGGACTTGCCTCAGACGGGAAAAAAAACCGACGTAAAAAACCGACAAAACAAAAAAAAAGTCCATGACAGCATCGACAGCGCGGAGAAGCCCGCTTTGCCGGGATAGGCAACTGCAAACACACGATGGTGTGCCACAGGCCACGACTACGGTATTAGTAGAGGGGAGGTTATGATGATGTTATGATGCTATGATGATGTTACGATATACCCCCATTCCACTACCGGGTTTGAGCTATCATATCATATCATATCATACCATATAATATCATACCATATCATATCAAATCATACCATACCATATCATATCATATCATATCATACATACATACTATCACACCATCATACTCGCACGACTGACTCTGTACCTCACCGACAAAAGCCACGTAGGCGATTAGCTTCGTGCAGCGTAGACAACCAGCCCATAGCCGGTTCATGTCGCAACATCGAAACAGCACGAATGTCCAACACCGGAAAGGAACAGGGTGGTCGCTTGCGCGAGTGATCCCGAACCAAACAAAAAAAGCCCCCAAAGTATAGAAAAAAAAACACGTAACCCCCTACTGCAACATCGTGATCGTCATGCCCAAGCTGCTGCACGCTCGTTTCAGATGCATGATAAGCTCGATTTTTGTCGCGTATACGTCGCCGTGCCTGGGCTCCCAAAAGCCTCCAGAAGCACGCGCGCATCACGAAGGCTACTCGTGTAAGCGCGCGCTTACACATTTTCAGGCGGTTAATTGGACCGCAATTCGTCTTTGCCTTCATTGAGTTCTCCGTGGACTAAAATGAGCAACAACCAAGGCAACCAAATTTCCGTTTTCGAAGCGGCGTGTCTGCCACGCCCTCTCTAACTGAGGGGTGCAGATAGAGTGAAAAGCGCCGGATCAAAAACAGTCAAAATACAAACAAGCATGGAAATAAACACACGAACCGGGTATGCAATTACATACACAGATAGATATCTTGTATTGTTTTGTATTGTATTGTATTGTACTGTACTGTACACATGGAAGATCAAAACGCTACAACAGAACAATAGAATGAAAAACAAGCAAGACAAGAACGAAATTGAGCGAAACCCAATGAATCGAAACCGAACACATACCCGAACTCGAAACCCAATTCGAACCCGAAAACAAACCCGAATCCTATTAGAAGTGAAAAGGAATCCACAAGCGAACCTCAGCCGGAATCGAAACCAAAAAAAAATCCGAAATGAATCCGAAAACGAAAAAAAAAATAAACCAAGACTGAATCCGACACAAAAACGAAATCGATTACCAACACGACCGAATCCAACTCGAAAACCGAAACGATTCCGCAACCAGGAAACCGATTCGAATTAAACGCCGAATCCAAAACCGAGAGGAAACCAAAATCGGAACCAAATCCGAAACCGAATCCAAAAACAACTCCGAAACCACAACTTAATCCAAACCCCAAACTAAATCGAAAATTCCAAAACTCAGACCCGTCCCATCCCCCACTCCCGCTCCACCTCCCCGCTCGGGTTGATCTCGACAGCCCCGACCCTCCACTCCCTCGTTCCTCCGTCCGGTCCAATTTCGACGACCGTTTCGGCAGCATCTCTGACGCCGCTTGGAGTGTCCCCGTCGGGTCGGTTCGTAGATGCCGGAGATCGCGGTGCCGACGTAAGCGGCAGCGGCTCTTCCGTAACGTCCCTCGATCTGCCCAAAAACACAAAAAAAAGGTTCGATGTGGGATTGAGTTGGTTTCGGATTTATGTTTTGCATACTATTTCGATTAGGATTTCGATTTGATTGAATCATTCCGAGTTGGTTTAGGAGTTGGATTCCGTTCGGAGTTGCCGGAGATCGCGGTGTCGACATAAGCGGCATCGGACCCTCCGTAGCATCCCTCGGTCTGTTTTAAATTGACAGTATTCGGTTAGGTTCGGGATTGAGTTGGTTTTGGATTGGATATTTGTTTCGTTTACGATTAAAATCCGGTTTAGAAATTTAAACTCGGTGTGAATTTCGATTTTATTTAATGCTCTTGATTCGGTTCGTAGACGACGATGACGGAGATCACGGTGCCGACATAAGCGCCACAAACTCTTCAGCCACGTCCCACGATTTGTTGACATCGCAAATGGTTAGGTTTGGGATTGAGTTGGTTTTGGATTTAGATTTAAGATTGAGATTCCCTTTAGGATACAATTTCGACTATTTTTGGCTTTTTGGGTCGGTTTAGGAGTTGGATTCGGTTCGTAGATGCAGGAGATCACGGTGCCGACACAAGCATCATCGGCTCCTGGGCCACGACATTTGTTTTGGTTGGGTTTTTGGGGTTGCTTCGGATTTTAGGACCTGGCTGCGGATTTTTACTTGGATTCGATTCGAAATATGGTTTGTTCGATTATTCGCAACTTTGGAACGACTCCGACCCACCGATCTAACCAAGTGCTAACCTCATCCGGTTCCAATCAAACTCAATCCAATCCAGTTCCACTCCAACTCCAACAACACTCCAATCCACTTGAAGTCATTTCCAAGACATTTGCAAGCCAATCCATTTCCAAGCAAATCAAGTCCGAACGCATCAATCCAGTTAATAGCCGATTTAGTCCACTACGATCCATATCCAATCCAATCCAATCCAATTTCAATAGAATTCTAATTTAAATTCCAATCCGATTTCAATTCTAACCGAATCCCATCCAATTTCAATCCGCGGCAACTAATGTAGTTACGATTTCGAATTTACTCCCAACGCAAACAGGTAAAATTACCGCATGCATGCGCCCAACCACCCACAAGCAACCACCCAAAAAATGTCCGCCAAATCTGCCACTACGAAGCAATGTCTTCATAATAAGTCTTTCTAGCCTCCGCAACGGCATCGTGGAGACCGAGAGGACCTAACTAGCCAGCGGTATCACACCGCTACGTCGGAACGAAGAAAAAGTTGCTTTGTTTTATTTTTCGGCTTCCTAACATGAGGTAGGCATACACAAACGACCGTCGAACCAACCAGACACGGCAACCAACCGGACAACCCAAACCAACCCCACCGCCCGAAAACGATCCGCTTGAACCGTACAACACATAGCTAACTATGTTTCGTACAACACATAGCTAATTATGTTTCCCACCATACAACACGTACCTCTTTCTGGCTACCATACAGTATGTACCCCTTTTAGCTTCCACCATACGACATGCATCTCTTTCTGGCTTCCGCCATACAACACGTACCTTTTTCTGGCTTCCACCACTGCGTCGTGCAGGCCGAGGAACAAATTCGCAGGCGGGATCACATCGTAGAACCCGGACAGCTCTAGCAGATCACGCTGAGGCCCCTTCCAATTCGCGCAAAGGATCGACACCCCCCTTTCGTCGTACGACTTGGCCACAAGAATCAGCATGTCAATTGCACTAGCATCCAACTGGTTGATGGAAGATGCATCCAGGACGATCGTATGAATAGGGACGTCTTGATATGGCTCGTTTTCCTGGGGTGTGGAAGGGGGGAGGGGTAGGGAGGATTGGGGGGAGGAGGGAGCGACGGCGGCGGGAGGGAAGGAGTCAACGAATGGGGTGTTCAAAAGGACGGAGGAAAGGAGGGAATCGACGCGGGAGTTTATGGAGGGATGGAGGCAGGAAGGGAGAGTAGGGGGCGGACAGAACAACCTACCATGTACCATGCAACATCAACGCATCGCGTGCATATGTTTCATCCCCCGCCCCCCTTCTCACCACCACCTCATGACGTTACCACACACGAACACATCTTGCGTGATTTTTTCGTGATACCCCCCCCCCCCCCCCGCCCCTGCCCCCCGCCCTCTTCCTCACCATTGGCTTGAGGCGATTCTCGAAGTAATACTTGTTGGCGAAGGGCAGGGTGGAGTCGAACCGAAAGGTTACATTGTTGTGCCGGGAACTTCTTTCAGCATTGGGAAACACTTCACCTTACGATAGTCGGTCCACACTACAAAATAGTGCGCAACGGGGTCCGCATGGGTGCCGGCGAATGCTTCGGATAGGCTAAAAACCCTGGGTCATCCTCCCACGCCGACCTCCATACTTTATCCTACAAAATAATATGGTTCGGACTAGCTAATAACTTAGTTATTATGTCCCCCCCAGTGCCGTGAGTTGGTTCTCCACGTAATCCCTGTTGGCGAAGGTCAGGCTGGAGTCGAACCGAAAGATGCAAACAACGGGTATCTCGCTTGCCACCGAGAAACGCCTCACGTGACGATACTCGGGCCATACCCAAACGTATACAAATTACCCCCCTCCCCCCCCCCACGAATTGCACACTTGACCCTAGATACTTGCTCAGTGCTTATAGCTGTTGTGTCCTCACCAGCGCCTTGAGTCGGTTCTCGAAGTAATCCTTGTTGGCGAAGTGCAAGCTAGAATCGAACCGAAAGATGCGGATGCCCGGTATCTCTTTAGCCATCGGGAAACGCTTCACGTTTCGATATTCGCGCGTCTCGGGCAGCCTTCCCAGGATAGAGTTCGCCGGTCTCGAAGTTTGCATCAGCAGATACAGCAGGCTTAACGAAGAGGAGGGGGGGGAGGGAGAGGAGAGGGGGAAGGGGGAAGGAGAACGGGGAGGCGGAAGACATCGTCGGCAACAGAGGGAAAAATGTACCTGGTGTATACCAGGTAACCATTGATGCCTCTTGCGTGGTTTTCCCCACGATACCGATTGCGATGCCGCGCGTGGCATGCTTAACTACTGCGAGGGGTGAGAAAGACTGAGAAACAAGTCACCGACGTCGTGGGAATGCCATTTCGGACAAAATAAGTAAACCTAGAACCGTCTCGAACACATAAAAAAGCAGCGAGCCTTACATACGGAAGGAAGATACTTATTAATAGCTTCATTATTTTTCAGGGCTTTTATAGCACCCCTTCACATCCTCGCAAGACCTGCTTGTTACGACACGATACGGTACGATACTTCGATATGTCGCATCTACGGTACGGTTAGCAGAGCGTGTAAGGTGTGTTTTATAGCCGGTGCTACCAGAAATAACCGTGTCCCGAGGTCGTCATTAGTACAAATAACATTCAAAACTTGAACCACTCACAACCAAATCGAAAGACAGCACACGTCACCGAAAACGAAAATTTCAGCAGCACACTAACGAAAACTCACCGTATTATTCCATCAGTCGGTAGATTAACTGATGATAGGCAAAAGGAGACGACGAGTACATCTGGTTATTAGTAGGAACAAAGAACAGCGAAACTGCCTACGATAAGCAACAGCAGCAGCAGCAGCGAAAGATGGGCGATGTCGCAAGACTCCCTGGCGCCTCCCTCTTGCATCATACACTGTATGCGTTCCGGATCCGCTGCCTGTTGCATGCCCTCCACCTCTCCGCGAACGCGGGCATGGAGAATCCGTTTTTCATGGGTCCTCTCGGGAAGGGTGCTTGGCACAACTGGCCACGGCAGCACGTGGTTAGTTTGCTCGGCATCATCTGGTACAACACGATCAGACGATGCCAACACGACTTGGCGGCAGTACAAGACAATGATAGTAAACTCAGCTCTATCTCGTCCCCTCCACCTATACTTCCAGTGCAACTTGGGCTTCGCGCGTGTCCGCTTCAGCGCGCTTCCTCCGCTGTAATTCGGCCGCCAATTCGTCCGCCATATATTTCCTCAACGGATCTCTCCTACGATTGTGATGTTCGGCGATTGTTTCGGCCGATCGTCGAGCTTCGACTTCCTCAGCGCATCGAGCAACGGCCGCGACACGTGCTCGCGTCGCGTCGTTGTTCAGCCGCTGCAACGTTTGATAATCTACAAGCAGCGCGCCTGATCACCCTCATCTCGGCGAACAACCTTCCAGTCCAAGCGGCGAGCTCGTCGCTATACCTTTTTGTTTTATAGAGCCGCTCTCCTGTTTTTTTTTCGATTTCGGCTTCTTCTTCCCTCGGTTATTGGCCAATTTATCTGCCTGCTTTGTACTGGGTCTTTCCGTTCTCGAGCAGTAACGGTCGCGTACTAGGGTGCGGTTTGTTTCATGAGGTGGCTAAACAACACAGTCAGTGCGTAAGCTGTTTGCTTTTTCTATTGGCATCGCTAACCATACCCCTTTCCCTGCAAAGTAACAGAAACAAATCGAAGTAAGTACTTTTCCACTTGAAAGATGGTCGACAGAGGGCGCGGTAACACTTTGAAGTTAGAACACACGACTTTATACCATTTTCCGAAGTTTGGAGACTTGATTCGTACGGTATGGCGAGCATTTGCCGATCTTGTGACGATTTCAAGTGTAGTCTAAAACCAATATGCCTTGAGCCTGAACGGATGGTCGGTCGTCTTGCTCGAGTTTTGGTCTCGTGGTTGACCACTTTGTAGTGCTTGTCCTGAATTTCATCGTGTCACTTTTTAGTGGCTGTTAAGAACCTTACGCGCGTAAGGTACTTAACAGCGACAAAAAAGTGGGACGATAAACTTCAAGATATGCACCACAATGACCAACCAAGAGACCAAAACTCGATAAAGAGGACCGACAATCCGTTCATGCTCAAAACAACTTGAATTTAGAGCACGCTAGAATACCTATAGACGTCGACAACAGGGGTACCCAGTATTGTACAATCAGAGAATAAATGGCCAAAAACCGAGGGAGGAAACCGACATCGAAAAAAACGAGGCGGGCGGCTCTAAAAAACTAGCGATGAGCTCGTCGCTAGGACAGGAAGGTCGTTCGCCGAGATCGGGGTGATCACGCGCGCTGAGACTTCCGGGCAGCGAGGTGACTGTCAAGCGTTGCAGCGACTCAACAACGAGGCGAGGCGAGCCAGTGACGCTGCCATTGCTCAATGTGCTGAAGAAATCGAACCTCGACGATCAGCCGCAACAATCGCCGAACAGAACAAACGACCATCGGAGGTAGTCGCGATGCTGAGGTGGAGGACATGCAACAGGCAGCCGACGAGGAACGCGCATATGATGCGAGCGGCAGATCCCAGCGTGGCTGCAACATCTTCCATCCTTCGCTGCTGCTGCTGCTGCTGCTGCATGTCGCAGCTTCGCTTCTTTTTTCCTACCGAGACTCTGATATACTTGCCGTCTCCTTTGTCCCAGCTGCCAGAAAATTATCTACTGCCTGATGGAAAAGTTGCGGTGACTTGTCGTTTTTTGCTGCTGAAAGTATGATTTTCGGTGATATATGCAGTCGATTTGGCTGTAATTGGTTCAAGTGCTGCATTTCATTTGGACTCATAACGGCCTAGGGGCACTTTTGTTGCTCGTACCGGTTACAAAAGACACCTTACACGCTTATTTAACAGTAATACAGTGTATCGCGAAACCGATATATCATTACATCGAAAATACAATTCCATAGCCTATATCGAAACTTCAATAGTTCTATATATATCGAAATAACAAAACTACAACGTTTCGAAACTTCAGCACTTAGATATGTCGAAAGTCCACATTTCGATATACATGATACTTTGATATGTCGAGCATTCGATAGTTCCATATATCGAAAATTCGATGCGAAGTTCAACACTACCAGCACTTCGCTCACCTGACCACAATGCTGACGCCAATGCCTTTGATAGGCCCTAAAATGACGGTCACCCAGAACGAGATGTTCCACAAACAGAAGTCCGGCTTGCTCAAGTGATACAGGCGCTTCGCGTCTCGGAAGTCAACCATCTTCACCACTCCGAACATGACCTATCAAATAGGGAGAGAGGAGATTTTTACGAGAAAATTGTCAGTTTCCGAGAAATCTGTTGGCGTGCATTGAACCACTTTTCATCACCCGCACGAGAGGGGAGACTTTTCCAAGAAAGCCATCAGCATGTTTTCATTAATTCATCATCACTCTCGGAGAGGGGGGATATATATTTATATATATTAAGTCGACATACTTCGTAGTTGGGCTATAAAAGCAAAACGATGACCTAAACAAAAAAACAAACGAACAAAATAACCAAACAATACAACAACTAACCACTTCTCTTACCAGAGACGAGGGTAGCCACCGTAGCGTGCGCAGCAGCGGCGTGATAGCGACGAGCACCAGCATCACCACGACAAACAAACAAAACAAACAGAAACGCGAACATACACATAAACAGACAAATAAACACATCACATCAGCAGCAGCCTATTGCCCGGGCAACCGTCCAGGGTATGCTCACCACAGAAGCGAGAATAGCCTTGGGCAGCGTGTACAGCAGCGGCGTGATGGCGACGAGCACAAGCATCACCACAGCTACGGCCGGGATGGTGTGCATGCGAGTCTTGGCTGAGATAGACTGCACCACCGCCGTGCGGCTGAGTGAGGCAGAAGCAGGGTAGGCCTTGAAAAGCGACCCCACCATGTTGGCGCTGGCCATCGCAACAAGCTCCTGTTAACAATGAACCAGCAAGACGACGAAAAATACACGGAGAAGAGGGGACAAAAGACGAAAGAATGCACGTATTTGATATCAACAGCACTACAGCATTCCAGTCTTTGATATCGTTCCATCATCACAGCTTTCCGACGAAATAGAGCAAATTACGAGGATTGTTTTATTATTGAGCAGTGACCTCACATGTTGGCGCCGGCCATCGCGACCAGCTCGTAGCGAGACGGAGAGAACGGGACGCGAAAACATATGGAGGATCACTTACACCTTATCGTATACTCTGGAGTACTTGAGAGAGGATTGTGTCCAGATTTTCGTCGGCATATTAACTTACACAACAAAAGCGAGAGCGATTTTCGTCGATTTTTTCCATCTATTGTTTGGTTGGTATTTCCGTAGATAATCTGGTTGTATTTATTTTATAGGTTGTTCCGTCGATGTAATATGTAGTAACGGTGTTCTAAGACAGCAGACTGAGACGAGAGCAGAAAGGAAGAAGGGACGCTTAATGTGATATCAATAGCGCGATATTGTCGAGAACACATCAAGAGACAAGAGAACGAGTGGCAGTGGCGAGCATGAACAACGAAGAAACCATCGAACGAATTAATAATCAGTACTTTCAGTTCCCTAGAGGGCTTGCACGCAGATCAAGGCACGGAATTCGAAAATAAGGTGAATGCCAGTCGCGACAGGTACTCGGATAGTAAAAAAAAAGACCCGAACAACGCCGCACGGTTGTCGCTGTTGTTGGTCCCACATTAGTTCATCGCCAAACTCTAGTCCGTGGTCACAGAACAACGTCAATAACTCTCGCGTATACTAATCAATTACACTGTGCCCCCGCTTGCGCGCACGCCAACATTTCTAGTTGTTCTTGATTCTTTTGAAGGTCTTTCCTACGGAAAACGCCATGGTGTACGTCATCACAGGAATTGTAAGGTACCGAGCCATACGACACTGCTTGGTATTGTACGGCACTGTACGGTACGGCTTCTGAACGATAAACCCTCACTCGCCTGCGCGCCATTAATCTTGTAGGTGTTGTTGTTTATCCTTTGGAAGGTCTTTCCGATGGAGATGGTGATGATGTACGTCATCACAGCCACCACCAAGCTCTGCACGGCCATGTTTCCCGCGTACGCAGAAAACCCTCCAACGCCGTCGACCTGCACACCAGGAACATAATCGCCATAAGTACCAACAGCACCGGCAACATCAGCATCATTACCACCAACGTCATCACAATAAGCCGCACCATCAACGCAGGCACCGTCACCAACACCAAGAGCACCATTAGAAGCATAACAGTATCAAAATAAGCAGCAGCAAAAACGTCAACATCGCCGACATCAGTAACATAGCAGCATGATCACCATCGGCATCAACAGCACCAGCGACGGCAACAAGAGCAGCGTCACAACCAACACCCACCACCATAAGGGCCACCACCAACATCAAGACCGCCACTAGCAGCATAGAGGTATCCTCACACCAGGCAGCGTCGGCAACAATATCGTAACCATCATCATCATCACGATAAATACCACATCATCAAGACCAACATTAGCAGAATAGCAGCAGCACAATCATCATGATAAACAACACCAGCAACACCAGTAGGATAGCTGTATGATAACTAAAATCACCAACAGCAACAGCACCAGAAACATCAGCTCAGCACAAGCATCGGTATCACCAACATCATGAGGACAATGGATATAAGCCTGTAGGGAGCATAGGATAATCCAATCGGTTTCCGGTGTATGCGAGGCGGTAGCTCACATTCGGGAACGAGGGGATGGCGGGCAGCGGTAGGCCACTAGGAATAAACCCGAGGACCTTTACGTTGTAGGGTGCATCTTCCCAACTAAACAGGTAAGTCGCCAGCGTTGCTAGGACCACTACCACCACCTGACACAAAGAGAGCATAATGAAAAAAAGAACGAACAACAAAACAATGGGTTCCGAGGGGCAATGAGAGTTTGACACATAGATGCAGCATTACCAATATAATTATTACAGTAGTGGGTTTTTAAGAAAGACTACTAAAATGGTGGTGATGTTGGTGGCGGTGGTAAGGATGATGATGCCGAAGATGACGGTAGCGTTTGTGATGAGGACGACGACGATGCGGACGGCGTTGGAAGCGATGACGATGACGGTGACGATGATGGTGGTGGTGGTTGTGATTCTGGTGGTAGCGATGGCTACGGTGACGACGACCAAAATAACGATGACGAAAAATGGCCGAAAAAAACAAGAGCACATGGAAAATTTCACAGGCTTCACGCAAACAAAAAACAAAAGCGGTTACGACATGTCATTTGTTGTTCTCAAATGAACTCATCGCCACAATCTAGCCTGTGGCCACAAGTCAGGTTCCACAAACCATAACTCTAGAGAGGAATACCAGCCCAGGAAAAACGAAACCAAGGTATTACATCTGCGACGCTAGAAGGATAGGCAGGAAACGATTGTTGAGGTTCAACACCCACAGCACCAATGTTTCGATCAAACAAGCCGCAAAAAAAAAAACAGGATCACAAGCTCCAAGCAACGAAAATAAAAATAAAAATGACAAAAACGGTTAAATACGTACGAAGTATCAATACCAAATATCAATACGAGGTATATCATACCTGCGACAGTCGTGGGGGTTCAGCAGGCAACGACTGCCGAGATTATTGAACCAACCCCCACAGCACCAGTACTTCGATCAACAACGCCGAAAAAAACGAAGAAACACAGGTTTCAAGCTGGCGGATGACAAAAAAGGTACAATATCAATGTATCAAAAGGAAGTGTACCTGCGAAGGCAAAGGGAGGTTCGGCAGATAACGATTGTTGAGCTTCTTGAACACCCACAGCACCAATATTCCGCTCAACCCGATAAAGATGGACGTCAAGTTGAAGTTGCGAACGTTCGTCACAGCCTCGTACCTGGAGAAAACACACAAACACAAAATAAATGGCATCGAAACGCCGAAAAACACGAGGCAAAAGGGCAAGATGAAATATCTTGTCCATGCAAAGACGGTTTGAAGTTAATGAGCGGTTACAAAAAGTACAAGCATTTGGCTACTGCGCACCCACAGGACGACCAACCAACGTTTCGCTCGAGCCGGTGAACGGGGACGTCAAGTTCACGTTCGTCACCGCCTCATGCAAAGAAAACATTTGAAAGTGTTTGATTTAAAATTGGTCCAACGCCTGGCCCCTTTCCAAATAGATTGTATCGAAATATTCGCAATCGGTTGGCTACAGCAAAATCGCCAAAGCTCCGGTAATAACTACACGAATTTCAGAACGCCGCTGAGGGGGAGACCCCCCACGAGTTGAGCTAGAGAGCAGAAACTACAAAAACTACGAAAATACCCACAACAACAACGACGACGACCACCACCATACCTAACAACAGAACGAATACCATTTCACGGCGAACATCGTCAAGTTTTCGACCCCCCCCCCGCAAAAAAAACGACGTCTCTGCGAGGGTCTCACCAGATGACAGGAAGAATCGACTTGGGCAAATCGTACCCCACCAGGTGCTTGAGCTGCGAAGTCCCGATAAGAAACGCCGACGCCGTGGAAAACCCGGAGAGGACCGGGTCTGACAGGAAAGTCGCGATAGCCCCGACTCCGAAGATGCGCATGACCATGTGCCAGAAGCCCACGCACAGGGTGAAGGCTACGGTCACCTGGAGCTGCGAGTGGGGCACGGTAGGCAGCGAAAGAATGGCACGACAGACAAGGAAGATAGGTATATATGACATACAAGGAAAGCAGGCACGGCAGACAAGGAAAGCAGGCCCGACAGACCAGGAAGGGAGGGAAAGGCAAGGAAATTAAGCAACCAATCATTTAGCACGCCAACCAAGCGCAGGAAACGATCAATAGATGAAGCAGCTAGTCATGCAACAAGCCAGCCAACCAACCACCCCATTAACCAACCCACCAATCAACCCACCCACCAACCAAGCAGGCGGGCAATCAATTAATCAATCAATCAACCGCTCAACAAGAGGCATCGGCCAATCATGAAACCAATCAAACAACACGTCAGCCAACCAACCCACGAGCCAAACCAAGGGATTTTCACGGGTCAAACCACGGGTCGGGTCGGGTCGGGTCGGGACCCGACCCGACCGTCGACCCGACCCGACCCAACCAGACCCAACCCGACCCGACCTGACCCAACTCGACCCGACCCGACCCGACCATTGAGATTTTGAAAAGTTTCTGACTCGACCAGACCCGACCCAACCCATGATTTTTCGAACACATCCCGACTCGACCCGACTCACCCCGCCACATTTTGCAAACTTCTCGACCCGACCCGCGGGACGGGCCATGACCTGTGAAAAGTCAGCCAACCAACCAACCAATCAATAATCAGTCACTCAATAATATGCATCGATCGAGCAAGCGGTCACTCAGGCAGCAGGCCAACCAACCAGCCAACCAACCAACCAACCAACCAACCTAAACCACCAATCAACCAACCAACCAACCAACCAACCAACCAACCAACCAACCAACCAGCCAGCCAACCAACCAACCAACCCACCAATCAACCAGCCAACCAACTTAGCAACCAACCAACCCAGCCTGCCACCCAACCATCCAGTCAGTCGACCAGTGAGCCAACCAACCTATAATATAGCCAACCAACGAACAAATAGGGTACTTGCGATATAACAAACTTAACTAGCGAGTCAACCAACCAACCGACCCACAACCCACCAACCAGCCAACCAACCACCCAACCCACCGACCCACCAATCAACCAACCAACCCACCGACCAACCAACCAATCAACCCACCGACCAACCAATCAACCCACCAACCAACCAACCAACCCACCGACCAACCAACCTACCAACCAATCAACCCACCAACCAACCAACCAACCAACCGACCCTCAATCCACCAACCGACCAACCAACCAACCAATAGGGTATATGCGAGACACCAAACTTGGTAGGATAGGAAAACATACAATAAACCGTATTGAAACCAACAGATGGCGTCGTCCAAGGCCCATCCATCCCACCATGAATTATCAAAAACGGGCCAAAATGGCGCTCGCTCAACCTAATTTATCGTGGGTGGGGTTAAATATCACGTTCGTTCGTTTCAATACCTCCTCTACAAGCTTTCCTCCCCATCCAAATGTCATATCCCACGAAACACCCTATTGATTGCGTAAAGCTGACTGATCTTGATGTCGACGTCTTCTTGATTTGTCATGTCCGTGCCCACATCTTCCAACCACACAATCCACCAACCAACCAATCGTTGCTTGGGAACCGACCAACCTTGATGCCAACGCCTTGGCTTGTCGTGCCAGTCACCGCATTTATCACCAAGACACACCCACCCACCCAGCCAGCCAGCCAACCAACCCACCAACGCAACCCCACCTCACCCCGCCGAATCCAAGCCATTTCTTGAATCTGACCGAACCTTAATATCGATGTCTTCCTGGCTTGTCGTGGTCGTGACCTCATCATCCACCCATCCTATGACCTGCGACACGCCTTCAGCCACCAGCAGCGACTCGATAGCCGAAACCTATCGTCCCAACGAGAGAGACAGAGAGCCCCACCACGCACCACGACCAGCACAGCACATGAGCCAGGAGTCGTCGAACCCAAGAGAGCAGTGTTTGATGCAACAAAAATTTTTTTTGACTTGAACATGGATTGTTTTGGTCTTTCCGTGGTCAGTAAAACCGAGATTCTTCGAGTTTTTTGGTTTGTATGGCGTTTAGCACAAAATACCAAAACCCATACATAAACATTGCACAGCATTTTAGTATGTTGGCACTGAAATCCATACGGTATGCTTTACGTGTGCACTAAACATGCATACTTTGTTGTATTGGTTTTGTAATGGGCATTCCAAAACCCATACACTTTTATTTGCATGTCGACTAGCGTACCATACAATCATCCGTACAGTCGAAATCTTCAAAGTAATCATGGCCTTCGTGATTGGAGTACTATCATATACCCATATTTGATGAAGTCTCAAGATTGACCACGTTTTCGTGGTTCCCAAACACTCAATAATAAGCTAGCGATTAGGGCCGGCCCCTCCCCTCCAATGGCGTGGAGGGGTAATGTTTTGGAACTAATATTTCACCGGGTTATCATGCAGTACATGTCATACACGTAGTAGGCGATAGTCCTATCTTATAGCTATATGGTGAATATTGTATGAGTTTCGAAGGTAAAAAAGGTTTTAAAATCGAAATTGATCTGTGAGCCTTGTGTGCTGTTGGAGGATGAATGGAGTCCATAAAACCACAAGAACTATAACAGCAGTTGAGCACAGGCATGGATGGGATGCTTGCAGGGAGGCGCAAAGAACGCGGAACCTTGTCGCTGCATGGTGTTGCGTGGTCCTTCGTGTTACATACCAGTACTGCAGCTGTAACGAACGAGTGGTGCATGCTTCAAAATCTCACCCATAGTCGCAGCATACTTTATGTTTTGAGAGTGTAATCGGAGTGTAAGGTTTCGAAGAGGCGGTACCTCAATGGAGGGATCGGGGACGTTTATAGCCCGTACATCACTGGGAGATTGGCCAGGAGGACATGATCAAAACTACCCAAATCACCGACATGATCAACGGCCAAAATGTCCAAAATGTCCAAAATGACCAAATGGCCAAACAACCAGAACGACCAAAATAACCGAAAGAATTCAAACAACTATGTAGAACGGTCAAAGTAACCAAAATAATCAAAACAACCAAAATACCCAAAATAAATATAATAAACTAAACGATAACATACCAAACGTCTCTAACCCCAAGCGGCAAATGTTTGCCACGCGACAGTTGCCTGTAGGTGTCGAAGAGGAGGAGTAACAAGGGGGGAATGAGAGGCGTCTACAGTCCGTAAACCGCTGGAAAAATCACCAAAATAACCAAAATGACCAACGTAACCAAAAAGCAACCATACGACACACATAAACCAAAGGATAAAATATACCGGTACCTGGTACCTGGTCAAAGGTCTCACCCCAAGCGATAATTGTCTGCAGGTGCCGAAGAGGAAATACATCAAGGAAGGGATGAGGGACGTGTGCAGCCCGTACACCGGTGGGAGGTCGGCGAAGAGGGCATATCCAAAATAGTCAAAATGACACAAACGGACGAAAACGATCCAAATCGCAAACACGACCTAAGCAGCAAAACTGAAAAAAAATACCAAAACGACCAAAACAACCGAAACAGCCACATACACAAACACAAAACCAAACGAAAAAGTATCAAAGGCCTCACCCCAAGCGACAGCTGGTTGCAGGTGCCAAAGAGGAGGTACATCAAGGGAGGGATGAGGGACGGGTACAGCCCGAAGCCCGAACACCGCTCGGCAGTCGGCCAAGAGGGCATAACCAAAATACCAAAATGGTCAAAATGATCCAAATGTCAAATATGACCTAAGCAGCAAAACTGGTAACACCGCCCAAAACCACCAAAATAACCAAAACAACCAAATACATGCGCAAACAAAAGGACAAAAAGTAAAGGCCTCACCCCAAGCGACAGCTGGTTGCAGGTGCCGAAGAGGAGGTACATCAAGGGAGGGATGATGGATGTGTAAAGCCCGTACACAGGTGTGAGGTTGGCGAGGAGCGCGTAGCTCATGCCCATCGGAATACACACGATGCCCTGCAAAAAACAAAAACGAGATCGCGCACAGGACACAGAAACGCGGCGGAACCAGATCAAACGGCGGGACAACAGTCGACAAGGAGAAAACAAAAAGGAGGAAAAACGATGAAAAAAAAACACGCGGCGAGATTGCGAGGGTGCGTTCATCACTCATGCCCATTGCAATACACACGATGCACACCCAGGGAGAAAAACATCATCGCATTCTAGAGGTGTGACATAAAAACGGAGGGACCCAAAAAAAGCGGCGATGCAAGAGGCGGCAGAGAACAGAAAGAAAAAGCTAGGGGGAACAAAAAACGCGCATTTTCCAGAGGTGAATGGAACGCGGCGGAACTGGAGAGAGCGGTGAAAAAAAGGGGGGGGGGGGGGGGGGGGCGTTTTCATGCGTTGCTTGCTATACCTATAGCCATTTGATCATTGACCTCGCATTCCATTCGAAACGGAAAACAAGAGGGGGCGGATAAAAGGATAAAAAGCAGGGTTCTTTACGGTGCGTTTTTCCCTATCGGTTCGGTGCGGCTCGGCGCGGTTATAACCGCACCGAACCGCACCGTAGGGTTTTTGCCCTCGTCAAAACCGCACCGAACCGCACCGTAGGATTCCTGATTTCTGAAAACCGCACCAAACCTCACCGTAGGATACATGAAAACACCGAACCGAACCGTAGCATTTACCAATTTTCAAAACCGCACCGAACCGCACCGTAGGACTTTCTAGTTTTCAAAACCGCACCGAACCGCACCGTAGGAAACATCACAGCACCGAACCGCACCGTAAGATTTACAATATCCGACAACCGCACCGAATCGCACCGCATCGTATGCATCAAGCCAAAAACCGTTAGGCCGGTTGTTTAATGGTGCGGTTGACTTGAAACCGTATAAAATCCGCGCTCCTATCGGCCGTAGAACGGCGTTATAGGGTGACGGTTTCGCACGGTTCATGACGGTTTCAGCACGGTTTCGTGTCAAAAGCCAAGAGGGTCCCCGTGAGCTTGGTTGATCAAATGATATTTCATATTGTAGTGATAATATTTATTTTTGTTAAATATAAATATATGAAATTTAATACTCCGGAGTATTTATTACCCGTATAGAGTAAAATTTTATATATTCCCGAGAGTGTATTTTTTGTTTAATACAAGGGCTCCGCATGGTTCGGGTAGGGCAGGGTAGCACCTCGAATTGTTCGACTACATATTCGATAGAGCGAAAAAATAACTTCACACGTAAACACAGTCTACGCGTACAGCATTTAATGCCAAGAGTTCGATATAGCCTAGCAATGGACTACTTGCTGCCGTTTCTCAAGTAAGTGAATCCGATTCCGAGCTTCATCCGATTTCGATCGGATAAATCCGGGCACACGCCGATTAACCCTTTAGTCTGGCCATGAAGAGACGTGTTGGGTGCGTTTTTCTCATCATGTGTTGAAGCATCCGGGGCCAGCAAGGTGACTGACCGTGTCTTCTGCATGTTTTCTTCGTAGCCACTGAGAGGCGAACACAAAGCCAGCTTCTGTTATACCATGCATGGTACAGTAGATCGCTCACATTCAGTACGCAACAGTGTTCAAGATTTAAGCAGTTGAGAATTTAAGGCTTGAGGTTTAGGCGAAAAAAAAAACATGTGGCTTTTTCCCCTGACTGATCGTTTATTGGCCAAGGCTCGTACATATAGTATATGCGCCACCCGGGGACGATAGGGCACCCCATCCCGGGATCGGAATCCATCCATACATCTACAACTCTGACAACCCGGGAACGAACACGGATATCACCAGGGTTGATACCTCCCCGCACGGTGTGGAAATCCCAACCCCGCACCGGCCGGTCTCTGACTGGCTGTGGGGGTCGTATATTGAGCCAGCTCCACCCTGGGAGAGGATAGGGTCCCATCGCCGGTCCAGAGGTCGTTCCATATCTCCAAAACTTCGACCGACCGGGGAAGAAAACAGAGTTTTCTCAGGTCAACACCGCCCCGTACGGTCTGGAAGCCCTAATCCCGTTGGCTAATCGCTGAATATGGTTCGAGCTCCGCAGCGCCGCGCTAGGAGGAGGGCCCAGCAATGCAAGGCAGTTCCGTCGTAAACGAGGGAGATGGCCGGTTCATAAATTCCGCGAATACCTACAGCTCCAACAACGCGGAAACGCTAACGAAATTCTTCCGGGTCGACACCGCCCCGCACGATGTGGAAACCCCAACGATATTGGCTTACCGCTGATTGGATGGGGCTCGGATATAGGGGCATCGCCAACACGGGAGATGATATACAAAATATGGTATACATATATGTATAGTCCCATGCCCGTTTAAGAACTCCTTCCAATAATTATCTACAAGCCTAACAAACCGGCGACGAAAATCGAGTTTTCCCGGGTCGACACAGCTCCCGCATGGTGTGAACACTTTAGCAGAGTTTAATATAACGCCAGCGCCACAAAGTACAGGGTCCAACCCCCGGTTCGGAAATAATGCTTCCAGTTATCTACAACTAACAACAAAAAAAAACGGGGCCGCTCGTACTGCAGTATTTTTATTGGTATACCCCAACCCCAGTACGCCGATATTTCATTTGACCCCCTACCTCGATACCGCCGCGCAAATGGTGGGAACCCAATCTCCGGGTACTCGATTGATTGGCTCTGCTATGGTTCGTGGTAAACGCAAAACACCACCGAGAAGTTTGAGCAAGGTTAATGACTATCATTTCGTCATATTATACCGACCTGTGATTATTAGAGAAGTTGTACAATGTCATTCAACATGGACCAATTACATATTTCAGTCCCGATCGAGTGCGAGATCGGTGCAACTACTTGCTTGGATATCGCTGCAGCAGAAACAAATCCACTTCACAAGGTTATCATCCAGCAATCAGCAGCAAGGAGAACCATTGTCAAGCAGGAAGCAACACGCAATTAGTTGTCAACTAACTACGCATTGTGCACGTATACAAACACGCCACCCTATTTTCCAATTGTCCGACGAACGACCAAACAAAACCGGCAGGACCGCAGACACAGGCACCAAGCAACAGCACGCACAGCAGTACGTCTTTCACGCCTCCTGTACCGCTCCAAAGAGTATCGGGGAAAAAGCCGACCTCCCGATGCGACACCGGGACGAACGCATGCAACAACTGGTTCCTTCCGTGGATGCCGTTCACTACGACCTTCGCTTGGCGCAGCTTAAAAGACAAACGTGTTACTTTGCCCTCGTCTGTATTCATACCATATCATATGATAGCTGAAGCAAGTCATATCATGTATCAGCCACAAAATGTATAAAAGTGAACTAGGAGGTTGGGGTACATACGTATCAGGCCCAGGTACATACGTTCAAGACTCGCTGGAACCGTCTACAACGCATGCTACCAAGGGAGTAAAATCATAAACAATATTGATGTCCAGCAGCACCAAATCAGGGGAAAAAAAAAAAACAGCTAGAAGGGAAAACGAGTGAATAAAATAGAAAAAAAAGCAACGAGGCAAGGAACACAAGTCCACAGTAACAAACAGTAGGTAGCGAGGCAAAGGAAAAAGCCACACAGAGATAAGAAAGAAAAACAACTGTGAGTATGCGTCCGATACCGAATGAACAAGGCAAACCACCTATCTCTCTTTGTTGTTTGACGAAGAATCAGGATGACACTGGGTTGGGTAGAAAGAACCGACAACACACAACACACCCGGCACAGCACGTGCTGCGCAGCACATGAAGCCGCCAGTGTTTGCATATACTCGTGTACGAGCGCGTGCTCGACGTGCTCGTACAAAACGCTCCGGTCCAGCAGGATGAATCTATACCGCTGTAAGTAGCTACTTGTTGGTGTATGCTGGTGTAGCTTGTCTGAAAAACTGTTCTCGTCTCCGAATGTATCAACAGCAGCAGGGGCAGCACCATCTCCCCGAAAAAAACTGCAGTTCAAAAGATACACATACTCGTCGACCGGTATGTAGACTACGGGGAGGAGAGCATTGATTGGTCAATTGCCACCATACCATAGCAGGTCAAACTGTGCCCCAGCGTGATCAGACACTCCGCGACAAGTTACTAGTACGCATACACCAGGAAACGTTGGCCGTGAAGGGGGCCTACCTGCTACTACCTAGTACATGCCAGGGTCAGCGGTTGGTTGTAGGAGGCGATCGTGCAACGACAACACGGCAGCAGTAAGTGGTAGGATGATAATAAGGTGAACACGTTCTATATATACGCTGGATACGTTGAATCATTGAAATTGATTTTGCATTTTTTTTAAAGGGCTGACAAAATGTGGTTCCTATTTTTGTACTAATGCTATTTTGTTTTCACGTTGCTCCTTTTTGAATTTGCGCACTACAACTCCCCCTGTCAATTATAATGAAAAATCTGAGTCGGGATAAAGGCAGATGCCATTATCGTCCCCCCCCCCCCCAGTAACCTGCTTCAGCAAGAAGCACATGCAACCCATGCGCAACCCGATGAGGAAAGGAGGAGAGCGCGGTGGGACCGCCGAAAATTCAGGGGGAACAACAAACGCGGCGAAATCACGAGGGTGACGGTTACAATCGACGGCGGACAAGCGTATTCAATAGGGTGTGTTATGGTAGTACTGTATTGATACAGCAGTGGTACAAGTGGAAATTGTTCACTTGAAGATGGTATCATTACGCACCTCGGCCAGGCCGGCCGCGAAATCGGGCGCAAAGCGTTTCCGTTCGTAGCCACGGAAGCAAAACAAGGGGATTTTTCCCTGAAAACTTACCGCGCAATGAAACATTCGATAGGGACCCGAAAATGTTTCATACCAGTACGCGTAGTGGGTTAAACGTACCGAGTACAGAAAAGCAACAACTAAGCAAAAACAGCGTCCAATTTCCCATTCGCCCCGTACCATGGTACCAGGCATACTGGGACTATACTGGGACTGTACTGGGACTATACTGGGACTGTACTGGGACTATACTGGGACTGTACTGGGACTGTACTGGGACTATACTGGGGCTATACTTGGACAGTACTGGGACTATACTGGGATTGTACTGAGACTATACTGGGACTATACTGGGACAATACTGGGACTATACTGGGACTATACTGGGACTATACTGGGACAGTACTGGGGCTATACTGGAACTATACTGGGGCTATACTGGGAGTATGCTGGGACCATACTGGGACTATACTGGGACTATACTGGGACTATACGGGGACTATACCGGGACAATACTGGGACAATACTGGGACTATACTGTGTCTGTACTGGGACTATACTGGGACTATGCTGTGACTGATGCAAAATAAGAACGCCTTCAGAACTAAAAAAAAAATGATCGCGAGCAGACCACACCAACGAACACTTGAAATAAGTACTTTGTTGTGTAGTATATCATACTTGGAAGTAGTTTAGTTACGGCGAAAAAAACACAATCTTGAACATGCCGTCTTTACGTACCTCGGCCAGGCCGGCGGCTAAATCGGACGCAAAGAACTCCCGCTCGTAGCCCCGCAATGCAACCAGAAAGGGGAGCTTTTGAAGCCAGCTCCGCCAGGAAAAGGATGGCAAAACGCCTAGCTCGCGGCGCGATCGGAGCTTCTGCATCGTAACCTTTGAAAATCTGGAGGTGTAACGCTTGATGTCGCCCGAGATTGCCGATACCAACCCACCCCGTCTGTGGGCCAATAAAAATATAATGCAAAACGAACGGTAACAAAATCAAAAGCCGAAGAAAGGGCGAGGAATGTGCGCAGAAAGTGTTGAGAAAACGCAAAGAAAATGCAAAGAAGAAGCGGCAAATGTGATCTGCATGGATCAGCTTGGATAAAACCTGGAGGTGTAACGCTTGAGTTCGCTCGAGATTCACGTCACCAACTCACCCCATCAGTGGGGCGATGAAAACAACAAGTCACCGAGATGATTGGTCAAAAATCAACTCCGCAGAAACTGCGGAAAAGGAGCTTGACAGAATCCAAGAAATTGCAATTCAAACGCAACCCCCCCCCGAACACTCCGATAAGAAAAAGCGAAAAAACACGCAAAGATAAAACAAAAAACGCACAGAAAAAGCGAGAAATTGCGGCGTGATCTGAGCTTCCGCATCGTTAGCTTCGATAATCTGCAGGGTTGACGTTTGAGGTCGCTCGGGATCGAAGTCACCAGCTCATCATGTCTGTGCAACAATCAAAACAAGTCACGAACACGATTGGTCAAAAACCAACCAAGCCAGCATAAAATGTCAAGAATCTGCGAACATTCAAAGGATGCGAAGAAAATACAAAGCAAACGCGAAGAAAAAGGGCTTATAAAAGCAAGCTTTTGCGAAGAAAAACGTGGCAAATTCAGGTGCTTCTTGCTGTACCAAAAAGATCAAGCAAAAACAGTGCCCAGACGCAGACAGACCGCGCCATTAACACCCCCTCGATTTACCTCTCTCTGAAAAACGCCATTAGAACACCAAGTATACGCAAAGAAAACGCGAAAAAAAAACGAAACATGTCCAAAGCATATAAAAAGAAAATGCGGAGCAAATGAAAACAACATTTGAAGAAAATACGAAGAAAACGCAAAGAAAAAGCAATCGTAGCTGACGGGGTTATTCCTTCATGCACCAACAAAATTCCCCGCACTCACCTTTCAAGGCAGTACCATAAATGCTAGTCTTCTTCTGCATGGTGGCCCCTCTCTGGAAACTGTCAACAGAACAAAGAACGTGCACATAAAATGCAAAGGAAAATACAGGAAACTGCCAAGAAGATGGACTTCTTGTCCAGCCCACCCACCTTTCAAGGGAGTACTCGTATTCTTCTTCCGCGTGGTGGCCCCTCTCCGGGTGCAAACTCCTTAGCTGTTCGTAAGTTTTGAGGCCGGAGCGTTTACGATAGTGTGTCCCACTGCCGTCCATTGAATCAAGAGTGTCCAGCCGAGTTTGCCGGTGAGTCAAGTCGTGCAAGCTAGAAACTTCGTCAGCATCCTGCGTATTGTTCAGAAGAAAGGTAGGGTAGGGTAGGGTAGGGTCTTATAAGGAAAGATTGTCGTCCAATCAAACGTGATCGGCCGATTTCGCAGGTGGGGCATGTCGTGCAAGCTAAACACTTTGTCAGCATCATGCTGTGGGCTGTCTAGAGGGAACTTAGGGTGGGGTGAGATAGGGTAGGGTAGGGTAGGGCAGGGTAGGGTAGGGTAGGGTAGGGTAGGGTAGGGTAGGGTAGGGTAGGGTAGGGTAGGGTAAGGTATGTAACGTATGCGTAGGGTAATGTTAAGGGGGGGGTAGAGGTGAGCGTAGGGTACGGGTAAGGCTAAGGGTAGGGTTAAGGTCAGAGCAGAGTAGAGTCCTTCTATTCGCGTTCCATCTCGCATGCGGCCGCGTCCAAAGCTCCTTCTACACATGTCCGTTGTTAACGCCTTTACACGTGCATGCCGTCTCACAAACTCTACGAGATGATTTCGTACCCAGAGCACCCGAATGTCGACCTCTACCCAACCTTACCCAGGAACTTTGTCCGGAACAAATCTGCCAGATTGATACCAGGTATTACAGCATGGAAAAAAGCATCAGCCACATTTCCATTTTTTTCTTCTCGTCTTAATCATCGCTACTAGTATTTTCCAGCTCAACTCGTACACGAGGTTTCACCCTCAGCGACCTTATGGACAAGCCGCGGTCATAGGTGTCGCCTCTTCCTACCGGCACAACTGAACGGGGCATACATCGCCAATGTGTACGAATCCACTATCCCTCACTTTCTTGTAGGTTTAATTATAAAAGTAAAAATACACTCCAGCTGTGAGATCGAAGATTTTGCCGAAACTCATCTTTGCAAGCTGTGTGTTATACTCCGATCGCGCGTATTACGGGTTGTGTGTCTTCATTAAGGATATAGGTCGGTTTAATCTGTCATTTAATCTATCATTTAATCTATCGAGACTACCGGCGCCGTGTTGATCTATACCAGGTAGGTATTAATAGTCGTGTCACCGCACTACCAGGATCATTAACGTTTCACTGCGCTCTTCGCTTACATCCAAATTCAATACTTCACCGCAGATGAAAGCGAGTACTCGAGAACGCTAGTGGTTCTTTGCCTTTAGCGCCCAATACGTTGGCACTGGCATTGGCATTTCGTTTGCTTGCCTCGATTCATTTGCGATGAAATTGGTGTAATTCGGTCTCACACCAGCCGGGACCACACAATGTGTGTGCTGGCATGGTACTTCCATGACTTGTCACAGTTGTGAGATCTCTGACATTTCTAGTCTGTGACCCGGCAGTTTTTTTCCGAGGGTACGCGCGGTAACGAAGGCACCGGTCGGTACGGGACGGTAACCAGCCCGCCGCAGACGGATTTTTTTTGGGTCTTCCCGAGCGACGGTACGGGGAAAGGTTCCCGTTTGCTTACCGCGGGACAGGAATGGGACGGGAAGGCGGGAAGCCATTTGCTTTACGGGACGAGATGGGAATCCACGATTTCTCGGCGGGACGGGATCATGGAACGGGCCGGGAACAGGTCGGGAAATCGGTCCGGTACATGGTCGGGAAATCTGTCGAAAACATTGTCGGGAAATCGGTCGGGAGCATGGTCGAGAATCGGTCGGGAACATATAGTCGGGAAAACGGTCGGGGACACAGTCGGGAAATCGGTCGGGAATGTAGTCAGGATACGGGCGGGATATGCAGTCCGGAACGGTTGGGAACACGATCGGGAACACGGGCTGGAGACAACGGTTATAAATAAAAAGAGGAAAAGGACACCGAGCGCTATTTGTCAATTGCTCAAAACGAACCTTCGCCGCCTTTGTTTTTTCTTTGAAAAAAAAACAAACTGCATTATTATACCTGGTACAATTTTTTGGATTTTGTTATGCTTCAAGAAAAAGTTTCAAGCACTTATTTATCGACTCATAGCTGTGAAATTTATAAAAAAAATATACAAAAAGGCGGGGCGGGGGGGAAAATCACCAAAAGAAAAAAATTCACTAAACGGAAAACAACCTTCTCTGTCTGCGTCGTCTTCGCAGTAAACCGTTTTCTTTCTATATATCATACCCAACGACACAATCAGTGCACACACGCAGCACACACGCAGTGTCCGTGCTGATTCTTCATCCTGGAGAGATGCAAATTATTTCATGTGGCCACAGACCCTGAAACAGAGTAAACAAAAGGAACAACAACAACAACAACAACCACAACAACGACAACAACAACAACAACAACGACAACGACAACAACAACAACAACAACGACGACAACAACGACAACAACAACAACAACGACAACGACAACGACAACGACAACAACAACAACAACAACAACAACAACAACAACAACAACAACAACAACAACAACAACAACAACAACAACAACAACAACAACAACAACAACAACAACAACAACAACAACAACAACAACGACAACAACAACAACGACAACGACAACAACAACAACAACTACAACGACGACAACAACAACAACAACAACGACAACAACAACAACAACAACAACAACAACAACAACAACAACAACAACAACGACAACAACAACAACAACAACAACAACAACAACAACAACAACAACAACAACAACAACAACAACAACAACAACAACAACAACAACAACAACAACAACAACAACAACAACAACAACAACTGCTGCTGTTAACAGTCGCGATTAATCCAAGGAAAATCGCAAGTGAAATAAATGCCAGAGACGTACGGGGTACGAGAGCACAACAAAACGAGCCAGACCATGAAAAAAAGAGGAAACAAGAAAAAAAAAAGAAAACAAAAACGAAAAAAGGAAAAAAACAACAACTACATAATATAATTATTTCCAAAAATGTCACATTTATCCCCTCGAAATAATGTATAGTTTCCAGGCACATATCGAGCTGCCCCCCCCCCCCCCCCCCCCCCCCCGCCCCCAATAATATACTGGTGCCAAAACCGTCAGATTTATCCCCTCGAAAGGATTTATAGCTTACATGCACAAATTGCCCCTTTCCCCCCCCCCCCCCGCCCCCCTCCAAACCCGCTCGCTTTTGATCAAAACCAGGCCCCCCTTTCCCTTCACAGCTGTCAGATTTTGTCCCCCTCAGAAACGGGTTTTATAGTTTCCGCGCACAGACTGACTAAAATCATCCTGTTGACCCTGATAGCTACACTGTAGCTGTAAGGGGAGTCGCCGACCTATATCCTTAATGAGGACACACAACTCGTAATACGCGCGATCGGAGTATCACACACAGCTTGCAAAGATGAGTTTCGACGAAATCTTCGATCTCACAGCTGGAGTGTATTTTAATTTTTATAATAATACCTACAAATAGTAGACTACTGCTGCTGCTGCAGCTGGTTGTCGTATCCAAAGTTGAATAATCCAAATAGGAATAATGCAGTTGCATATATACATAGTCCCATGATGGGAAAAATATACAACCCATGGTAGAGCGGATGAGAACATCTGCCTGCAAGTGAGTTGTGGGTTGTTACATCTGTCTGCAAGTTAGTTGCGGGACGGGATGGGAATAACTGAGCGGAAGGTGGGACGGGAAACAGTCGGGAAATGAACAAGATGCTGTAAGTCGGGACGGTGGACGGTGGAAACAGAGACCGAGGTCGGGGAAGGGTCGGGAAGTCGCGGTCGGGAACGAAATACTCTCGGGGTTCCCGTTCCCGTCCCGCCCCGTTCCCGTCCCGCCCCGTTCCCGACCCGACCATTACTGCGCGTACCCTCGTTTTTTCCGTTTTTTTCGTCGAATACCTCTATTAATAGCTCGCGTTATCAGTACCACGGGAACTGAAGGATACAGCCAGCCATCCAGTTATTCACATCAGGGCGATGTGTTGCGAGTACAAAAGAGTAAACATTGACACACGACATGTACGAAAATACGCGGAAGCGTGGCGAGCTTAAGCTCCAATATTTTCCATCAGCCAGAGGATAAAAGAAACAATAAAACCACTCCCTCTGGTTCGAACGACACGATATTTACAGGAGGAAAAATGAGGACACGCAGTCCTTTTCCTCTGGCGTGTTTTTTCTGGGTCTCGTTTTATTTTTTTCCCCTTTTTTTTTCTTCTTTTTCGCTGCAAACAGTCTGGTATGTCGGCTTGCCATCTTTTTTCGCCCGCGTGTTTATTGCGGTTCATTGCATGGCCCAGTCACCTTGCTGTATTTGCAATGTACATCTCTGTCTCGTAGTTTGTGACCACAGCAGTAGTAGTCATGATAGCGCTCGTCTCTCTAGGGGTCATCGGCGCCGACAATGGCAATAGTGCTGGATGTAGATGGGTGGAAGTATCAGTTTACACACAAAGCAGTGTTGGGTAGGAAAAACGGTTTCATGCAGTATCGGCGTCCCCGATCGAGTTGAAATAGTAATAGTACGTGAATCTCGTCCCCGCAAACGTCAAGGTGGTGGGCTCAAGTCTCACCGAGCGTATACTCGTGCTCGTACATGACAGCGTTTTTTTCTTGCGTGAATTTGACGAGACGGAAAGCGCGAAAGTGTGAATAGCACAATTTGACGAGTATAAAACAGCTGAGGAGTGGGAGTCCTGAAGCCTACTTCGAAGTATGCGCGACGAAATTAAGGCGTGAACCGCGAGGGAGAAGGCGAGGCATCTATGCGCACGGCTTGTCCAGAAGGTCGCCGAGGGCGAAACCTCTAACGGGTTGAGCTGTAGAGTACAAGAAATTGTTGACAATAACTTAAAACCAAAAAAACAATTATCAACAACAGAAATAAGAATAATGGACAAAAACAACAACACACAGACATGCTGTGAACTCCATCCAATATCTATCAATAGGGCTGCTGCGAATTCGCTGGACTTGACGGCTAGTTACTATAAATAGTCGATATCATTAGTTGCTGTCGGTAGTATAGTTACATCGATAGTTACTACGTACCGCGTACGTTACCACCTAATATTGATACTTCTGCCGTATGGCATAGTAATGACGGTGTATAGCACACCCCCTCGGACGGGTTTGGTATGATATGTATGCCGATTTCTCGACGACCGGTAGCGTCTAAACGCCGAGCGACACGTCTATGGAAAAATGTGAACGACATCCTCCCAAAGCTGCCACCGTTGTTGTTCGTGCCGCGTTGGTTTCGGAGGAAACCGGCTCAGCATTTCATCCCAGGGGCGGGGGTTATACACGGTAATATACGGCGGTAGCTCGGCGGCGAAGTATGCCAACCAACTGAATGTAGCGTTCCTCGATACACACCACACGTTCGGGGCCACTCACGTGCAAGTCACGCCCCAAAAGGCAGACCTCGGAAAACAAAAGAGTAGCTACTGCTATAACTGTAAAACACCAATCCAACTAAGAACTACTGTCGTCGGCGACTTTTAGACCGTCAACGCACAGCCGTACTGGTTCATAGTAATCTTAGTAGTACCTGTGTCGGGGAGCCGTCGGAGTTCCCAGAGTTGGAGGCGCTTTCCGTGGTGGGATCTTCCTCGGCGTCTAGCCACATGTCTCCCACGAAACCGGACCTAGTAGCAGCGGCGGCGGCGGTAGCAGCAGCAAGCAGCACAGGAAGAAGACACAAGAGGAATAAATAACAACAGTAGCGGCGGCAGCAGCATGCATCAGATAGTAGGGACTGCAAATAGCAGCGGCGGCAGCAGTAGTAAGCGTTAGAGGTAGTAAACATATATACAGAAAACATCAGAGAGAGAGTAGCATTAGCAGCAGCAGAAAGCACAAGACAGAAACGGCAGGAGAGGCACCAGCAGTAGCAAGTGGCAGTAGCAAGCTGCAGTAGCATGTAGCAGTAGTAAGCAGCTGCGGAAGATGATATCTATCGTAAGGCTGGGAGTTGCCTGGGCTTGACGGCTACCGGCTATTAACAGTTCCGGCTAGTTTTTGGGTGGACGAGTAGGCGAACCAAACTGGCTCCAGGTCGATCCTCATGCCAACAGCGTATCAAATGTCGGAATTCTTTTTGAGCACACTGGGTGTGCTGGATGTCGATGCAGCAGCGGTCCCTCTATAGTGCCGGTATGTGCATTATGCCGGCACTATATCGGCAACCAGCACTACTCCGCATACTCCCACTACTGGCTGTACACACCTGTTCCAAGCGATTCACAGGCACTATAGCAGGCAACCAGCACTACTCAACCGGCTCTATAGAGGGACCTCTACTGTGGGTCGAAATGACCGTCTGAATTTGAAGAACACGCACGCCATTTCAGCGGCTGTATCTCGCGGAGGCGAAAAAATAAGAAGAGTACCTGTCGTCAGGACTGAATTAATCCATTTCGCAAGAGCTGCTCATCGCAGTTGGTAGTTCATATAAGGTCGGGATTGGATTTTCTGCGGAGGGAGAAAAAAATTGGCCGAGGGTGTGCCTATTATAGTTTCCCCAAAAATGATGTCCCAAGACCTGCTGACATCCCAATCTCGTCGAAAATTGCCCAAAAATATTCAGCTGAGCGAAAAACCTTGCGCCGGTCTCGCTTTTTCTCGATTCAAAACACCTTCCTAGCCACAGCCACGCGCCAGTCAGAAAAAAACAACAACAACGCAGAACCCCGCAAAAATTCCGGCCAAAAAAATACCCATCGTAATACCTGATACACATTTAAAAAGCGCAAGCATACATCGTACACACCTACTGGTACGAGTATGCACGGCCGAAAAACATTTACTTGAGGCCTAAAAGTCCAGCCGGCCAACACAAGGTCCTAACCAAACTATGAACACAAAATCGGACACCCGAAAGCAACGCAGCAACAACCGGCGCCGCCGGGGTATTTTTAGGGCTTTTTACGGGTCGTGGCACGACCCGCCAATCATGTCCGGAGGTTATCTAAATCTCGCGGGTCGCGTGGACGCGGGTCAGGAAATGTTTAACATCTCACGGGACGGGCCGGCTCGGGTCAGGAGGTCGTTAAATCTCGCGGGCCGTGAGGGGTTTACCCTGGCTCGACCTGACCCGTGAAGAGTCCTGCTTTGTTTGCTTGGGGAGCGATATACTAATGAATCCTTTCGGGAGTGTCAACGGGGAGACGTGTCGGAAAACAACGCGACGGTTACAGCATCGCCCACTGGGGAATTGGACCCATAAGCTGGAATGAATAAGCGACCTTCTTAGGGCTTGGCCGAAGAAGGCCGGCAAGTCGAAGGTGTTGACTAAACCGAAGGGGCGAGGTCAACACCAAGTCTTGCATTTTGCAGATGGACAAAAACTGGTACGTACACAAAACGAAAGTGTATGGAGCTCAAGCTTGTTTCACCCGGACCTCCAGGATGATCTAAAAAAAAAAAAAAAAAAAGAAAGAAAAGGCGGCCTTTCCAAAAAAGGCGGTCCTATTGCTCTGGCATACCACCGCCTTACACCGTATTGGGGGATCCCTACTATGTACTTCGGAGTATATGCTAGTGATAGATACTACGTGTAATATATACGTGGTAGTCTTTCTTGGGTGGCAAGCGGTATAGTCGGTTTCTCCAGGCGTGAGTAATGAGACGTATGCACCGGTATGGACCTGGCACATCGTAGACTGACTCCCGGTTTCACTTTCATATGTGTCTGGTGGAGGCATGAATTGCGTTAGCTGTGATATATGCGTGTACCACCTTGGTTTGTTTTTGTTCTTCCCTGGGGTATTCCTCAGCTCCAGAGTGACTGGAGCCTGTCCTGTGACCACGGACTTGATTATGCGAGTTAATGTGAGAACAACAGCAACAACAGCATATGACTGCAACCCACAACTGAGTACCCTGTGCTGATTCGTGGGGTCGATGCCGTAATGCTATTTTTGATGCCGTGAGTTTTTGGTTTTGGAAGTCCGCATAGGGTGTGTTATCTGTGTACTGCTACGAACGAATACGCTCGACAGCAGAATGACGTATCATACGTTTTCTTCGGTGATTATTTTTCGACATCCTCTCGCGACCGCCGTGTGTTCTCCGTGTACTGACTGCTACGAATGAATATGTGCGACACAGCAGAACAACAAAATTAGTTTTCTTTGATGAATACCTTTCGACAACATCTGGCGAGCGAGAGCTTGCGTAAGTGGAAGCGATAGGATAATATTTCGAAGTACGATTGCTATTTTCTCCCATTTGTAATTTGAAGTTCGGACTTCGAAAAAGTTCGAACTTCCAACGAATCCCTCACGTCATGACGGCTTAATCATACACCCATTTCTGTGCGTATTTCGCAAACATTTGCGTGCCATATTTAAACGTTCCGTAAAGACAAATATTCAGCTGTTTACTTCGGGAAGTAGAGCGCAATGGGCGGTAAGGCCAAGTCTTACACGGCAGTCGGAGTCGTCAGTGGAAAACGGCCGTTTTCGGCTGAAGCCCAAAACATTGGGCTTTGTTACACAGTCGAAAATGAGCCTTTCGACTGTACTTTTTTTCGATTGACCTCTTCGACTGGATCTGCCAGTCGAAAAAATCAGTCGAACACGTGTTTTTGAACCCATGGCATCGTTCACCCCACCGGAAAACACGCATTGCCACGCCCATACACCCATAACAGGTCGCCGGTGTACCACACAGCAGCATTGTACAAAAGCACCGACGCTGGCTTGGTTGCTATCACTGCCGCCGCGTCTCGCCGCACGGCAGCGTGGCGTTTTCCTGGCTCCGCCCGCCAGCGGCGAATATCATACCATGGCAGCAGAGTTTGGTATCGATGTCATTTTGCTAACAACGGCTACGCCTGCTGCAGCTTTAGCGGCTCTCGGCTGAGCGCAGCGCCACGAACGTAGCTTTAGCGGCTTTCGGCTTAGTCCAACGATACCACCCCACATGGACGACGGATCGTCGCGCGAGGCACGCAATGCTCGTGCTAAACGCACGGAGCACAGAGCTTCCAAACTATTTTCGACTGCCATACAGCAGTACCCCCGCACACCAACCGCCTCCAGAAATAGCTCAAAAACTATGAACGACTCGACTGACGATAAGAAGGAGGCCCACAGAAGAACCCAGTAGAAAAAAGTCCAGTCGAAGAGGGCCGTTTTCGACCAACTGAATCCAACTGCTGTAAGAAAAGTGGCCTAATAAGGGCTAGAACAACGATCAAAGAAGACCCCGGGACCATTTTTTAGTTGTTGATTCCCTTGTACGATACAGGCCCTGAGCTATGATAGAGCTCAGACGACGCCAAATGCCTTCTGCTTATGATGGGCGGACGAGCATGCTCGGCATGACAGCCATTGCAGTAGAGAGTAGAGCCACGCGGCGATAATGATAGTTCAATAGAGAGTTTCGGGGAAAAAAAATGGAAGACAAAGTGAAAATGATCATAAGGCCATTTCTTGTACAGTCGGATTCCGCCAGTCGAAAACGGCCCTTTCGACTGGACTTTTTTTTCGACTGGATTCTTCTGGTCCTTCTTCTTATCGTCAGTCGAGTCGATTTTATAGTTTTTGTGCTCTTCCTAGAGGCGGTTGGTGTGAGGGAGTACTGCTGTACACCAGGCGAAATCGGTTGGCAGCTCTGTGCTTCGCGCTTTCTCCACGAGCAACGGCTTGACGAACTTTCGTCCCAGCGAGTTGGTGGCTTTGGGCTTAGCCAAAAGCCGTCAAAGCTACGTTCGTGGAGTTGCACTCAGCCGAGAGCCGCTAAAGCTACAGCAGGCGCAGCCATTGTTGGCAGCATGGGATCGAGACCGCGCGTTGCTGCCGTCGTGTGATACACGCTGCTGGCGAGGGGAACTAGGAATGCGCCACGCTGACTTGCTGCGAGAAGCAACAGCAGGGATAGCCTAGCTAGCGTCAGCGCCTTGTATGATGCTGCAGTGTGGTACCTGGTATGGGTGTGTGGCCGTGTAGCCGTGCGGGTGTGTTTGGTGGAGGGATGAGCGATGCGATCGGTTCAAAAAACACGTGTAAAACTTTTTCGACTGAGTTTTTCGACTGGAGTTTTTCGACTGGATCCGCCAGTCGGAATTCTCAGTCGAAAAAGGTGAGTCGAAAAAGCCCTTTTGCGACTGCTGTGTAAGAAAAAGCCCGATTCAGGTTTCAGTCGAAAAAGGCCGTTTTCGACTGATAAATCCCACTGCATAAGAAATGGCCTAAGGCATTGAAGGCATTGTCAGGGGCGGTTGCTTATGGTCGGAGCGTGTTTATTTTATTCTTGTGTTTGAAAATATGAAGAACAAAAAAATGCTCAGGGGCTCTTCGCCGTCCTCTACAGCAGTCTACAGAGAGCTCAAAACGGAAGACCTGCGCTTGATATGCAACGAGCTTCGAGCTTCCTGCCGGTCTACCACACACGGTCCTCCACCACCTTTGGCTGCGACCTGCTCCCTCCGCCTCTCTAACCCAATGTCACAATGGCCAGGTGTCGTCGCCGTCCTCCTTGCCGTCACCCAGCTCGAGGCTGCGTTGCTTGCTTAGCTATTTGCGTCGCGTTGCGTTGGGAACACAACAACAGCATCCACTGCCCCTCCTCGCATCACGTAGCCTGCCTAGATTGAACCTGCTGCGCTGCTTTCGCTGCCACAGCAGTATCACCAAGCGACGACTGATTGGAGGAGCTGACTGGCTCTGATACTCTACGCTTTGGCAGCGAGTGGGCGGCCACCTCGGCCACCTTCCTCGCTGTGACCCAGCTTGAGGGGCTGCTTGCCATACCTGTTTATTCTCTCCTACTCGTACGAGTCCTACAAAATATCTGCCTGCTGAGATTGATTGTGGAACGCTGCTACTAATTTCGTCCCCACAGCGTCACGAAATCACCCCTGGTTGGAGATGGCGGGCCCTGCCATGCTACGCATTGGCGGCGAGTCAGCGTTCGTTTGTGTAGTGGTGGAGGCAACCCAATACCGTGTGTGCTCTGTTCTCTCACCATAACCGATTGCAGTTTGTTGCTCAGGGTTGGGAGCTATTTTTGAAGCCCTCCCCCGGAGCAAGCAGGATGCGCAGGTGTTGTTTTAGCCGTCAACGTCTTTTAGGCGGCTAAACTTCGACAAGCCCTGAGCAACGCTACCCCTGATCATTTCATTTTTTCACTTTTTCTTTTTCCGAAACTCACTAATGATACGAGCTCTGTCACGCAGTCAGCTTGAAACAAAGGAACACAACGAAATTGAACAACGAGCAACGCCATAGTCTACAGCAGTAGTACTGATCACGCTCTGATCACGCATCATGCCATACGCGCGGTACAGGAGTATCGTATGGGGTACGCCGTGTGGTCTTCGGTGCGTTGCGGACGGATTCGGATAGTTACCGGTATTCGCCCTCAAACATTTATACTGGAGACATCAAATGACCCTAATCCCAAGTAGTTTCAAACCTAAAATCGGTGTGCAGTGTGCAGTTCTAACCCCCCCGTCCTTCCGTCGCCCACGATGCGGCGCGGGATCTTCTCGACAAAAACGTTTCGACAATGCCCCCTAGTTCCAACACATTATGTTTCATAGCCAGTGATATTAAGAGCAGCTCGACATAGAAGCCAACATATACCTGGTACACATGCGTGCAGACAGACCGGAACACTGCTGCTGCTGCTACTGCTGCGTGTGCGTGTTGTTTTGGCGTGGCGCTCGTAACGAGTTTTCTCGGAGCTGAAGTTTCAATTTCGGGTTCTCGCCGCGGCTGTGCGGTGCGCAGAAGCTACGTACGGACACACGCCACCAGTGACTGCTGCTGCTGGTTGCGATGTCTGATGAGTGACAGGAGATGTATCATGTGCGTAATGCGTGCTATAGCGGGCCATTGAAGCCACTGCAGTTTGTACGCGATGAAATCACAGGTACCAGCACGCCATCGTGTACCTACCAGCACGCCATCTTGTACCCTGTGGTATCAGGCGATCGTATTAGAACTCGTACGGCAGCAGCTGCTGCAGCAGTCGATCACGCCAAGGTATAAGCTCTTCGTCCGACTCTCAGTAGAGTGCCGCAGCAGGCATTCCAACCTCCAGGCTGGCACCTAACGCGGACCAGTACGCCAGCCACCCTCACCCCGCGGCAGACAAGGATGCCGTCATAGCAGGTGCTATACAAGAACTGCCGGCAGCAGCAGTTGTCAAACGTCAGCTACGATATGTACGAGGTGCTAGTTTGCTGTACCTGTTTTTGGGCTGATTCTGTTTTCTCTTGCTCTCTGCTCTTACCTCTGTCCGTCATCAGGGCCGGGACTCGCACCGCCGTCTGGAGCGACGCTCGCCATGCTTTAGCCACTTGCCAGAAAAGCGCTTGTAGGAGGCGAGGGCTTTGCGGACCGAACAACCTCGCTGCGTTGGCTCGGCGCTCTGGCGAGATGTCGGAATCTCCGCACGCTCTCACAGCATAAGGGGTTTCCACTAATTTTTGCGGCATGTCTGCTGTTGGCGGTTTCATGGTTTCACGTAGCAAAATTTAGTCGAAAATCCCAAATCTTCACGGGTGACCGGGCAAAAAGTGTAACGGTGTAGCCAACCATGGGCAATGGTGCTCATGGTGCAATTATATGGTGCTATCGTGTAACGCACATGGCAAGCTAAAAACGTAGCGGGACATCTACCTTGCATCGGCGAATAAGATACGCGGCGTACCATGCAGGACCAATCACATCTCTTCACCCACCACATGTCCCCATTGCGCCGAATACGGGCCTGCAAGAAGAGACTAAGAGCAGTTAAGAGAGACACCAGAGAGCAGAGAGCAGAGAGCAAAGAGCAGAGAGCAGATAAACAGAGAGCAGAAAGCAGAGGGCAGAAAAGAGGGAGCAGAGAGAGGGCCGTTTCAAATCACATGATGCAGGATAGTAGGCGACTTGCAGGTTGGCAGCGGGAACTGGACCGACTGCAACAACGCGATAGAGCAGCCTCACGCAAGCAGGCGTGCTACCACGGCTGCTGTGAACGCCATGACTAGAGGGCAAGCGCGCGCCATGTCTACAGCCAACTGTTGTTATCGTCATGGTCGGCAGGCGCCGACTTGTGGTTTGCGGGTTCTACTCCGATGATCCCTTGCAATAAAAATATCGAAGGAGATATTATACCGGACCGCAAAGCTCACTGATGGCGGACACGAGGGCACGTCTTCGTATCTGTGCAGCTGGGATTCCTCGACAGGTAGATCAAGGCGTCCCCGCGTCTATCCTGTGAGAGTCCGGAGCACGTGAGTTTTTGACTAGAAGAGCTACTCGTACTCAAGTTCCAAGTATTGAAGGCCGTTTTTGTTATGTACGCTGGTATGTATACCGTGTACAATACTGCAGGACATATCGTACAAGACCCTAACGTGAAACAGACAACCGCCCCAGGTTGGGTTTTTTATTTGGGAGAGGTTGCGTACTACAACAGTCATCTTCAACCTCGATGTACCGGCTGCCGAATTTCTTGTGTTTCAGTTAATGCAAGCCCGCCGATTGTCGACGTGGTTACCCTGTTTCTTGTTGGTGTCTTATTACCTGTACTGTACAGCAGTAGTAGGACACCTACAATACAGAACCCCTGCCGCGAAAACGAGCTAAGAAAGCCAGGCTGAGATTGACACGCAACAAATAAGAACCCCCGGGAGCTGATATACTGACGATATAATATTTACTGACGTTGTAGTACAGAGCTCACTCTCCCCCAAATCAGAAATCGAGCCCGTGTCTATATTTGCGCTTTTTATTGCAATAATAATAGCAGGTGTCCTGTACAGTGCAAGGCACCGGATATGATACCGTGGTACCTCGTAGATATTTAGAAACACCTAAATTAATAACGCTGACCCAACCTGGATTTCTTATTTGGGAAAGGGTGCGTTCTGCACTTATTTTCAGTACTACCCATTCCGAAGTTCTTATCCCTTTTTGCTGCTCATTTTCTTAGTAAGATAACTACTGTAGCGTATACATCTGCCGCCTGGTGGGATGCGAGTTATACGGTAGTCATGGCACCTGGTGGACGCGCCCGTCCTCTGTTTGGTTTGGGCACTTGAACTTGTAGTCTAGTCTACACTACACGCATTCGCTCCTACGGTAAGGTCTTATTTAGCACCACCAACTACGAGGTACGCAGCATGTGTGCGTTGGCGTTATTGACTCATGGTCGTCGTCAAGAGTGTGCTCGTCCTGCAGTACCCCTTCTTAGTGTTTCGTTGGAATATTGCTGAAGCTCGACTTTCTCCCTCTATGTACGCTAATCCTTTAGACTAGGTGGTGAGCGATGGCTGGCATCTACAGAACCGGGCAGTTCGTGGAAAGCACTACATATTTGAGGTAATATATGTTCGCTGCTTGGGGTCCAGCTGCACTGCGGCTACTTTCGCGGGACCTCGTGGAGCTGTTCCTAGCCGCTGTCTTAGGTCGTCTTGATGTATGTAGCTGCGGGGATCATCACCCGCATTGAACTGACTCTGGTGATCGTCATTCATCTGGCAATACTAGCGAATGATATTCGCGAGAACCATACGAATTATCACATACATGGAGCTTCAGATCAGGTGAGCACCCGTTTCGTCAACGAGCATCGTTGAAAGCAAAGGCGTTGCAGTCTAGTATTGATAATGGTGATTGCTGTGGAACGTGCGCGTTCATCACTGCTGCACTTGAAACTTAGTCGGCATACTCGTAAGTTCAGGCTCAAACGGCTTGACAAAGCTTTGATGTGGCGCGGGCGATGCTTTGTACGCTTCAGATCATACAATGGGAACAATGATCGAGGCTCTCTTACGAGAAGGAGGAGAGGGGCGTGTGTCCTCGTATGCTCGTACAAGATATGCATAGAAACAAACATGTGTCAAAATGCCTCCTTAGGTGACTGTAATCCCAACATCACTTGTAGCCGTCGCTGCTAGTGGGCTCAAACCAACATCTTCTTGCGCAATCGACGTCTCCAGCTACTACGCGCGCTTAGCGAGGATGGTAGCCTACAAGCAGCAATCTCCCTCTGTGGAAGCGAACGAGCTGTTGCGAACCTCCCCCTGTTCGGCGAAACGATGAGACCGGTTGTAATGGAGTGCTGGCGCTCTTCGAGAGGGTTCAGCAATGGTGGTACTATGGGCAGAATCAGATGGGGGGCACGACACGAAGTATTACCGAGGGGCATAGGTTTTGGTATGGGTAAATATCGTGCCGATCGAGGTAGACGAAAGCGAACAAGGGCGTGCTATGGGAGTAATGGTGGACAGCAGTCTTGGCAGCGCTACGGTCGCAGGGGATAAGCTGCGGGTGCCACCAGCTGCAATGGCGGCAGGCGACACGGGTTGTGTTATACCGATTCAGGGCTTGTCGTTCCTTTTCGTCCGTCATACCCACCTTTTTTGCTTCTGTCTGTTTTGGCATTTGTTTTGTTCCCACATCTTGATGTTCTGGGTACCTTCCCTTCCGCCTTGGTTTTCCTTTTTGTTGGTAGGAAAGAGACATACTTCGCATACATTTTTGAACAGTACCCCGAATATTGGTATTTTAAGACTTGCCTTCTTGTCATTTCTTCTTTTTTTGCCTCGCCCTGCTTTCTTTCTCTTTGCTTTCCTTGTACGCTTACTTTGTTTTTCTTTCTTCTGCTTCATACGAGTGTTTCCCTACAACCTACCTCGTTTTCTAGCTTGTGCAGGTTCCGTTATTCGTATCCAGTACGTGCATGGCGAAATATCCTTACGGTATGTGCGATGTGTATCGCGGTCTCGTAGTCTGTGACCACAGAGTTTTGAAAGCCTCTTGGGATGAAGAATCGGCACGGGCAATGGATGCCCTGGATGCCGATGGGTAAATTAACGGTACCATGTGGATGGAACGCAACACTTAGCAATATTAAATAGGTGGAGCGTCTGCAGATCAGCAATATACATAGGCGTGGAGTGTTTGCCGCCTCCGGTATTTAGTCGCGGCCCCCCTCGACAGCCTTCCCGCGTACTCTTTACATATCAAGCTGGCCACAAACCATAGTGTGGACTCCCGGGCGCAATGTGTACCAGTTAGTGATGGTGGATGGTGCAAACCTCGAGGGTGCAAGGTGTCCCAGGAGATGCGCGGAGAAGCACAACTACCTTCCGAAAAAATGCGGAACCGCTGCATCCGCTGTACTCAGCAGGAGGATTGCGGCCTGGAAAAAGCAGCGAGAATGACATTTTTTCCTAGCATTAGCTTCATACACGTGTTCTTTCCGGCTCGACCTGTTTAGGTTTTATTCACAGTTAGGCGTCGCCTTTTCCACGGGTAGGTGTCGTTATCAGTCCCCGCCGGGACTGCCCGTAATTTTTTGTCGCCGATAGGTTTCAACATACCCCTGCTCGTCGACCTGCTATCGGATTTAGCCAACTCGCTCTTCACCAGAGAAGATGGAGGAAGAAGACCCGGAATAAATATATATAATCTATATATTTTCCAGCGAGTGGCTTGTGTTATGAGATATGTTTGGAAACAGCGGCCAAAGACGCTACTACTAATACCAGGTATAGACTATATGGAAATTTTCGGTCGGAGACACAGGCAAAGAATATAAGAAATCCAACGGAAAAGTTCTTGTTCAAATAGGAGACAATTTCGAGGAGTTGTGGCAATTACTACTGGTACAGTACAACTAACACCATAGGCAAGCCGCTGTCGCAAAAGGCGCCAGAACACAAAAATACGTTCGGGCTTACGATCAAGGGGATTTGATAAATTTTGCGCGGGCTTCGCCCGCGTAATTTAATTCTTTTAAAAAATAACCCGGTACATAAGAAGAGAAAATGCCACTCCAGACCTTACGGGTGAAGGCCGCGGTTCGTTAGCATGGGGCTCAATTTGAGCCACGCGCTTGCTCTCGCTGGAGATCACCCAGCACACCACGCACTGCTTTGGTTGCTCGTCGCTGTTGTAGCCCGATCTACCCTTTTCGGGGTGCCGGACGACCAACACCAGCATGAGCAGTTTGCATTTTTTTTTCCACACCGAAGCCGAACGGCTACTCTTTCACGTTTTAGCCCATTGTTCCTCTTTTTTGAAGGGGAGTGGACTCGATAATAATAGTGTATTAAAATGCTGTAGACTTCACACAAAAAAAGGTGCCAGGGCAACACGCTGTCCTGAGCGTGCCGGTTTTGTTATTCTCACCACAGTAACGTCCCCCGTTCTGCCTGCTCTATAGGACGTTGGGTTGGCACAGATGTGAGCGTAATAGCTCGCAGTGCACCCGTGAGGGATCCCCACCTATACCTATGCGTTCCGGCAGCTAGAAAATGAATAATGGATGCAAATACCAATGTGCTGAAGGATACGAGAGTAGTGTATGGAGAGGTTGATAATATAAAACTTGGCAAGACATTATTCCCCAATTGGCATCATATTTTGTCCGAAGACAAAAAAAATTACTGTAAAAAATCCCCTTGGTACCGCGGTAGATATGCTATCATAGTAGAAGGGCATTTCATTGCTGAGTTTTGGTAGGTACGTACGTACATGGATAGACATCGCAAGTGCACGCATGGTTGAAATGAGGAGGTAGTGATTACGATTACTGCCCCAGAAAACGCCACACACGCAGCATTACGAGTGGCTGCGTCCCCGGCCTCGAGGGTGTGGTAGTTCGGGCACATCGGTATAGTTTGTATTCGCGCAAGTAATAGAGATACGACTAAAAGCACCCACTGGTGCGCTCTGTTCACACACGCTTTTTGTCTGACTTGTAGCAAGGGGAAGGGTGTACCAAAAAACAGGGAATAACTTTTCGACATGATAAACAAGGGGAGAAATATTTTCTGTTTTGTTTAGCTGCGCGACGCGAAGGTCGTATAGTAAGTAATATAGACAGTATCCACGGAAAAAACCAGTGGTCATGCGTTCGTCCCGGTATCGCATTGTTTGATGGTTCTTTTCCCCGAGAGTACTCTATGGAGAAGTATAGACAATGTGGGAGTCGTGTTGTTGCCGTGGTGCCTCTGCCTCCGTTGCTGTTTTGGTCGCTTGCCGCGGTCAACTAGAAAAAGAGCGGTCGTGTTGGTACGTAACTGACAAATATTGTTATGTTGCTTCCTATTTGACGTGCTTCTTGCTGCTTCTTGCTGATTAGTCATCTCTAGTGAGTTATATGGAGCCGGTCGTCCCGGTGGTCCATCTAGTGGTTACCTCTTCAAATACCACTCGCGTTGGTCCTTGAGTTTTATTCCCACTGTTGGGAGATACGATTTTATTTGCAGAAATGCAAGAAAAATAGGACCAACTAACTAATTACTGAGAACGCCTAGCAGCGTGGGTAGGTACATTTCGGTGTCGCATAAGCGACAAAGAGTTCATTATTATAGTATTCCATCACTATTCGACCATTACTACGTGGGTCAAATACGCACTGTTTTGGCCTCATTTCAGGCTTTTTTCCACGGTTATTATGCTCGTGTTAATATATTAATGGGGTATTAGCCCGTTTGTCCACTTGCAAAAGGTTAACCAATAGCTTACTCAAACTAAGCCTTATTTATAGCCCTCCCCCCCCCCTGAAACGGCGTGATACCAGGTCGGCCGGATATACGGGCGAACCTGTCCATATCCAAGCGGTTTCACTTCCTGGGGTTACCCGGGGAGAGCATTTTTCAAGTTCCACACGGGGAAAGTCTGAAAAAAAAATATTATGGTGGATGTGGGATTTGAACCTACGACCCAAAAAAACCATGGTCCTGCCGACGATGCTATTTGTTGAGATATCAGTGGGGTGTTATTCCGTTTGACCACTTGCAAAAGGTTAACCAATAGCTTACTTACCCAAACTAAAAGCCCTATAACACTCGTGTTGTGCCAGAGTGCTGGTTCTATTTATTATGTGGTATGGCTTTGAACACCTCATTATTGTGTTTGGAATTGTGTTTATAACCGGGGGGAGGCTGAATCCTGGATAAAAATCGCTCTAATTCGTTCATTTATATACTACTCTTGGTGCTGTTGTTGCTGTTCAAGTGTTTCTCACCCTCATTTTGAGTGTGCTTGCTCGGCACGCCAACCTGATATGTGGGCTTAAAATTGCTTTTTTGTGCGATCTATCATGCAAATAGCTGGTCGAATTGCGCTCGCATTGCAGATATTTGCCGTTTACGGAATCATGAGAGAAAACCCAGGTTGGTCGAAACAATTGTGAACGTTTTGGATCAAAGCCTACCAGCCAATCACTAAGCCAATGGGGACGGGGTTGACACGCCGTGCGGGGAGGTATCGACCCGGGAGAACATCGTTATAGTTCCCGCGGGCGTTGCTGGAGCTGTAGAGATTCGGAGGATTTCTGAACCGGGGATGGGGCCCTATCTCCCCCGTGTGCGACGGAACTGCCCCCCATCGGTTGGTGAGCCTCTGTCATCTTCCTAGGGTGGGGCGGCGCTGTGGAGCTCGAACCAATCAGCGATTTTAGCCAACGGAGTCGGGGCGTCCACACCGTTAGGGGCGGTGACGACCGGAGAGAAATCGGTTTTATTCCCCGGTTTGTCTAACGTTTAGGTATACGAATGATCTCTGGACCGGGGATGGGACCCTATCGTCTCCGGGTAGAGGTGGCTCTAATTTATACGGCCCCCAGCCAATCAGAGATCGGCCGGTAGGTGGGGTTGAGGATTTCCACACTGTGCGCGGATATATCAATCCTGGTTATATCCATCCGTGTTTGTTCCCGGGTTGTCGGAGTTGCATATGTATGTCTGGATTGATTATAATCCTGGGAATGGACCCTATCGTCCTCAGATGACGGTAACCTTATGTACGATCCCCGGCCAATGAGCGACCAGCGATCAGATGAAAGGCCATACCAGGTACTATATGCTTGTTTAATTTCGTCCAAAACTCGAGCCTGAAATTCTTAATTGCCAAATTCTTACGTAAGTGCTATCGCGTACTACTAATGCTCTATCAACCAGATAACAACAAGCAGCAGCATTATTATTAAAATGGCATTCGAGGAATTGAGCGACACCGTGTTTCACGCCTAGAATACCGTCAGCAAGTCTCTCCACGATCAGACTATACACACAGACAGTCGGTCTGCGAACCTCAGATCTAGATACTACCATGCATGGTGGGGCAAAAGCTGGCTCAATGCGCGCCTATCAGTGGCTACGTGGAGAACAGACGAATGCGCAGCATACATGGCCACCCCCTTGCTGGCCCTGGATGCTTGGTTGAGTCAAAACATCAAGAAACGTACTCGAAACGCCTTTTCGTGATAAAACAGAGGGTTAGTCTGCGTGGGCTCGGATTTATCCTACCGAAATAATATGATGAAGTTCGCAATCGGATTCACGCAAGAAACGGCAGAAGTAAGTAGAAACACATGGTGTACGCGTGTAGAAGGTAAAGTAACGCCAAGAGATCGATATAGACTATATGTTGCGTGGTAACGGTTTTTACTCTCTTTCGGATATTGAATGGAACAAGTCGAAGTGCTGCTCTGCCCTACCCATGCGGAGCCCTTATAATGTGTACAATCAATATCACACCCGTACGAGTACAAGAGTTGTACAAAAATGCGCCCAGAAATGCATTATAATCCAGGAGAGGATGAACTACCGCTGTCCACGCAACACACGAATCATGCTATGTGTGACACACGCGTGACATGTGGGTTGCGCGAAGAAGTACGCTTTAGTTGTCGAATAACATGCCACAAAAAAGCCGAAGGATGGGGCTGTATCTTCAGGGGGATACTTGTTGCTCTCTTACCTGATATTCTATACGAAGAGACGGCAATCACACTCCCCGAGGTCTATTGCAAGGGTATTGGGCGGAGACACAGAGAGTCCCCGGCAGGTCTGCCAATTGAGCAGGTCCTCGGAGAGTACTCACTTCATTAGCCTCCGTAGAGACGTAGCTTTATTCGATTCCACCAGAGCCCCGGATGGCTTCTGAGATCGGAGGCACATGCTTCCGATCTATTTATTTCCTGACTATCCCGAATATGAAACGCCAGCCTTATCACACGAAACCCATCCAAATTATATCAATTCGGATAATTACAGGCCTTTCGAGGCCGTATCTTAACACTAGCCTACCCTGATGAGCTGCATTTGCAGAAACATGGGAGATTCGGGGAAACTCCGGTTATACGAACTAGACCATGAGCCGAAGATGCGGCTCCTCAAAACCCACTCCCACATCTCTAACGGTCTGGCTATGGAGCCACGAACAAGCGAAGAAAAGCAGTTGAAGGAAACGCAGACCCTACAACTAGGCAAAAGCTACCCATCAAAAACCTGCCGTGTACCGCCGGTGTGGCGGGGGGGGGGGGGAGAAAAGGCTCCAGAACCTGCCGCATACCGCCGGTGTGGCGGCAGGGGGGCAGAAAAGGCTCTACGGCAAACCAACCACAGAAAGGGAACCATGGCGAGGCGAGCCCTCGTCGATATGGAGGGGCACACAGGCGCTAACACAAGGGAGAAGTCATGCGAAACAAACCTCTCGCGGGCCATCGGCATGGCGGGGGATGATACGAAAAAACGACAAATGCCCGGGATGGAAGGTGGCCGCACCTACAGCCCCGCGAGGGGGGGGGGGTGTTTGGATGAAAAAAACAAAATGAAACAAGTATAACACCAAAAAAATTAAATATAAGATGACACACAGGCCCGTACATAACCCATTGCCACGACACGCGCAAACAGGTTACCCTGGTCGCCCCCCCGGCTCGGGGCTGAGGAGGGCGTCGGCAGGGCGAAATTGAACAACGATCAAAAGCGACAGCGTTGCGCCTCAGATATCGGCGTCTTACCCGAACCCTGCCCCACGGGGTTTGGCAGGACAAAAGTACAAACAAATGGAATTAACCGCCCCAAAACCAGACCGAGACTCTCAGAACACCACAAACAACCCAAAGACAAAGTCTCAAACCTCATGCCCCAAACAAAATAAAGAACTATCTAGGAGTGGTGACGGCTTGAAAGTCAACTGGCCACGGCCGAGCCTTGAGATTCATCCACGTTACGTTGGATCCCCCGAGGAAACGCGCTGGCGATGCGAACTTGAAGGCACCAAGAGCCTCGTAATGCTCCCGTCGAAGTCGTGTAGCGCGCCGGGGGAAGAGGAGGTTTAATCGGCCCCGGGTCTTCCAGAAAGCGGACCAGGTATACCTTGTCCTCGGTAGTGCTCGCGGTGATGTTTCCTAAACCACCGTAACCCATCGTCTCATTGTACCAAAAGCGGGCTCCCTCAGGAAGTACCGTGTCGTGGTAGCGACGGAGCCAATCGGCGCGGGGAACACAGGCGTAGCCCGGCGCTAGGAAACGTTCCCCGTTGTTGCGGGAAAGCTCGCGCTGTGCCGCCCCGATCCGCATTCGGCGGTAGAGGCGTTTGGTTTGGCGGTGCTGGTCTGGGGTTCCGGACAAATAACGCAAGATGTAGGAGCGGAAGAGATGGAGGTCCATTTGCCGCTCCCAGGAAAGGCTGGAGAGTCCTGCCCAACGCGTGTTGTATACCACCGCGATGACTCCACCTCTCCCCCGTACCGACTGACGACCGGTGATCTGCTCCACTTACAGCTGTTGGAGGGGGGTCGAAACGTCGTCTTGAGTGACGTGGTACGGCGGGGACTTCTTGGACAATTTCTTGAGCACGTAGTCAGTCCCGCCGGTAGGTATTTGGGCATGTTCCCGCTGTCGTGGGGGTTGGCGCATGGTTCGCAGGGCTCGATGGCCACACGACCACGAGCGTCCGAACAGGGCATGTAGGAAGGGAGATCCGAATAGAGGAGCTTGCCCCCGAGCGGCGAACGGCGGAGCAGGGACCGACTGCCAGATCTTGTACGGGCCTGTCCAGTTAAGCGCGAGTTTGGCCTTGACTACCCTGGCGTCGGTGTTCACCTTCACACCCTGGCGGATGGTAGAGGCAGAATTGTACACCCATGCCCAACCGCCCTTAGCGAAGTTAGGCGCTGGACGCAGCGCGTCGGCGAGGGCGGAGTTTCTGCGGTTAATACGAGAAACGGTGAGGGCGTGGTGCGCGCGGACAATGTCGTTTGCGCGCTTTCGCCGGTCGGTGGCTAAGTAAAAATAGGCCAGGTGGTCACGGGCGAGACTCTGGTGTCCCACGACACCAGTGCGGTCGAAAACCGTCAAAGGGAGCCGTGCGAGCTTGCCCATGCAGACCTCGTTGGGCGCCAGACCCGTCGCCACGCTAACCAAATTGTTGTAAGCGAATTCGACGTGGGGAGGATGCAAGTCCCAGTCGTCTTGTCGCTCGTTAACGACCTTTGCCAGCATTTGGGCCATAGTGTGATTTACCCGATCAACGCCCTCGTTACAGTTGGGATGATAGGAGCTTGTAGCAAGCTTATACACACCCAACAGCTGATATACAGCTTGTGGAAGGTTGGAGCAGAACTGCAGTCTGTTGTCCGAGAGCATGGTGCGCGGGCACCCCCACAAGGGGATGTATTGGTTCACCAGGATATTGGCTGCACCCTCCACGGTGAACGCAGCGGCAGTGACGGGGAACATGTCGGCCCGACGACTGAAGTGATTGGTGAACAGTAAGATCGTGGTGTGAACGGGAGGGGGCCGAAGTAGTCAACACTGACGGCGACACCTGGACCTTCCGGTAGAGGCATTAAGATGATGGGCCAGCGGGCAGTTGGCCGTGGAGTTTTCCGCGCTTGGCACTTCAAGCAGTGGCGAAGCCAACACCGGGTGCACACATTCATGCCAATCCACCAATAAAACCGCTCCACATGCGCGTGGTGCCAAGGTGACAAGCCTTTCCCGATCGCGCGACTGAACGAACTGCTGTGCTGATTTGCTTCACTTCTCACTGAGGGACAATTATTGCTGTCTCTTCCCTGATATCCTGTAAGAAGAGACAGCAACCACACTCCCCAAGGTCCGTGCCTATTTCTCTAGTACAGTAAGCCCCATAAATAAGAAATTGCCACATCGCGAAGTGTGCAATAATAATAAGAAATTACCTACTTAGACTATATGTTTTCGCGTTTACTCTTGATATTTTATCTGACGTTTTACAAAATATCATCCTCTCCATGCCTAGAGAGGAGTTAACAGACGTGGCTGCTGTATTGGTGCAGTATGTAGGTGCGTATTCTGTTGTTAGGCTGCTGCTGCTGTGCTGCTGGCTGTTTCGGGTAAGAGTGGTGTATATCACTTTCCACATGTCGGCATGATGTATATATAATAAATAAACATTATTTTTGTAGTTCACTTGACGAGGTGGTCAAGGGGTACCCAGTAGGGACAACCTCCTTGTCCTGGTGAACGCAAATGCTCGTACAGGCATGAGAGGGATCGGGTGGGCCGACAGAAAGGTATTGGGTGCATAAGGACGTGATGAACTGAACGGCAACGCAGAGCGACTATTGATTCATGCAACTGATAACAAACTCGTCGTCCTCAACGCGTACTGTCGTTGTTGTTGTTCTCACATTACCTCGCATAATCAAATCCGTGGTCACAGGACAGGCTCCAGTCACTCTGGAGCTGAGGAATACCCCAGGGAAAAAACACAAACAAAAAAGGTGGTACACGCATATATCACAGCTGACGCAATTCATGCCTCCACCGGAAACATATAAAAGTTAAATCGGGAGTCAGCCTACGATGTGCCAGGTCCAATCTGGTGCATTCGTGTCACTACTAGCGCCTCAAAAACCGACTATACCGCTTGCCACCCAAAAAAGACTACCACGAATATATTACACGAATTATCTACCACTACTACGCATACGCATGACAGACGTAAGTCAATTGGAAAAAAAGGAAGATAAGGGAAAGAAAAGACAAGAAAGCGAAAAAACAGAGAAGGAAAGGAAAGAAAATCAAAGACAAGAAAAGCAAGAAAAGACAAGACAAGAAGAGGAATCGAGGAAAGGAAAAGAGAAAAAATGTCATACTAGCTGACCCTAAAAACTGACTTAAGACGACACTGGGCTCATAGAGGGTAGCAAGTGCGTCATGAAATAAATGGCACTGGAAAGAGACCTCAACATGGCGAAAAAGTCAGGGCTGCCTTACGCTATATAGTGACGGCCATTGGAAGGCCAACAAACTTCAAGTCGATGATGGCCAGACCAAGACTTCGGTCTCTTGGGCAGGACGCTCCGCCTTCCCCCGCCATTCGTTCCCCCCTTCCCTCCTTCCCCCTTCTTCCCCTCCCCCCTCCCCCCTCCCCTCTTCCCCCACTTCCCCCTCCCCCCTCCCCCACTTCCCCCTCCTTCCCTCCCCCTTCCCCCCCTCCCCCCTCCCCCCAGCCGCTTAGATATGCCGACGGTGGATGGCGCTGCCTCAAGCCTTTGCACGTCGCTCTGCAGATTTGCGTCTCTCTGTCTCATGCCAATTCCGCATGAACAACTCGGCTCCCTCCTCTACTCGTCGAAACCATCGGCCGGCGATCTGAGCAGCCTTTCGCCACCCTTCGAATTTCATTCCAAAGACCGACATATCCTCCTTCAGATGAGCCAGCCAGTCCTTCTCTCGCCCCCCCAGAGTAGCCCTTACCCCTAGCAAGCTCCCCAAACACCGCCCTCTGTGGCAGACGCGCTTCCCCCCTACGTGCTACGAATCCCGCAAACAGTATCCTCCGTTTGCGCACTATCGCCTCTATGCTCTCGGAAGCTGTCTTGGCAAGCGCGTCGGCGTACAATAGGGTGTGTGTGGTCGTCGTGCTTCCGTTTCCTCCATCCGAGGCAGCGAAGGAGCATGGAGTGGTGAACCCGTCGTAGCCTGTCATTGTCAGGCTTGTTCGGGCTCCACGTCATGCACCCGCAGAGTAGTGTCTCGATCACCTCAGCTTTCAACAACCACCCCTTCAACCGTAAGTGCACACCCGGGCGGTTATTGATTTCCGTCGTGTACCGCCGGCAGCACGCCCAGGCCCTATCAAGACGCCGCGTTATTTCAATGCTAAGGTCTCTGTCTGCGGTGATAGCCCCGCCCAAGTACACCAATTCGATTGTTTGATTGTATACCTGGCCGGCTGCATTGATTGCGAACGACACCTTTCCCCCGCCTTTATTTTGCAAGGCACATAATATCTGTTTTCGCCTCGGAGACCGTAAGTCCGAACGCTGAGCACGCAATCACGATCACCGTCATAATCTTCTCGAGCTCTTCTGATGATCGCGATACGATGCCTGCATCGTCCGCGTACAGCATACCCCACAATCTCAGCGCCTCCTCCTCCTCCTTCCCCCTCCGCCCATCGACTTTGTCTGTGCGTGAAGTGCCCTTCTTCTCGCCTTTTCCCTTCTTTCGTTGGGGCTGCACCATGTTGTCCGTGATCGCCGCATCAGCGAGGAAGCGCTTCTCATCCACGCGCAGCACCGCCGTGAAAATCATGCTGAACAGCAGTGGCGCGAGCACGCATCCTTGCCTGAGACCTTGACCCACGTCGAACTTATCCGAGCACTCTCCATCATCCAACCGCACGCATGCTTGCTTGCTATCGTGGAATTGGCGGATGACGGCGAGCATTCTCGGTGGCACGCCAAAACCGAGCAAGGACATCCCACAGAAGGGTTCGGTCGACGGAGTCATACGCTGTGGCAAAGTCGGCACATGGATAAAGCACAAGTACAAGGGGGTGTCCTTCTTCCGCGCCAGTTCCTGCAGTCGTCGTACTGCGAACATCATGCCAACTATCGAGCGTTGGGGTCTGAACCCAGACTGTTCCTCTGGCAGAACGTTCTCGCGTTCGTAATAGTAGTCACTCAGGCGACCCGCGATGAGTTTGAGGAGTACTTTGCCGGCGTGGGCCACGAGGGAAATGCCACGATAATTGCCACACTCAGTCCGATCTTTCTTGTTGTGAGGCACGTTAATCGTTGCATCTTTCCATTGTTGCGGCAAGCCACCTCCCCTCCACACAGCGACGATGATATCGCGGAACTTTCCGAGAGTGTTAAATTCTCCTTCGTCGGCCAAAATCTACAAGGGCTCGGCCGGGAGACCATCGGGCTCCACCGCCTTTCGGTTCGCCAACGCACGGATCGCCTTCTCGACTTCTACGTAGACGGGACATCGTCCAGTGGTCTGCGCGGAGGTCACTGCTTAAGCTCGCCCACAATGCTCGGGTCAAGGGTCGGCGACTTGGTGTTAAGCAGTTTGTGAATCCACCTCACCCCCCGCTCGCGGATGAGGGAACTACCCTGCAGCAACCGGCCTTTCTCGTCCTTGATGTTCTGCGAGTTAAACGTCCTCCTCCCTTCCAACATCCATTCCCTTTAGGTGTTTGTAGAAGCCAAACTGGCCACTATCTCGGATACGCCGTTCGGGTCGGCTAACGTAATCTTCGAAGAATCTGTGCCCAGCTTCCGCCCGCGTGCGTTTCAGCTGTTTGGTGGTCGCCTTCAAGGCTCGCCGTAGACCACGATCGTTTGGAGCAGAACGGACCCGTTTCCTCTCGTCTTTCCTATCCTGCAATCGTGCATTCAACTCCGCTTTCGTCGAGGCCCCTTCGCCGGCTTTGTCCCTCAAATCGTACCAGATAACGTAGTAAATACATTTCATATTATGGAGGTTTTTAACTTTTTTTTTTGTGTTTTTGTGCCTTTTTTTTGTCAAGTTGTGAGAGCTCGTCGACCCACCCTAACCCAAGCTCCAACCTCAACCCATGCTAGGGCTTCGACCCGAGCGCGAGGCCTCGCCTCGTGTTTTGGAAAAACTGACAAAAAAAGTGTGGACCACCTCAAACATCGGAATGTATTTGTTACTTCATCTGGTATGATTTGTGCGGTGATAACATCGCAAAGGCTCGTACTGCTTTCGTCTCCTCGGCTTCACACCAGCCCCTCGGTGCTTGTTTACGCCGGATAGGGGGCGCTATGCCGGCCGCATTCGACAGTAGCGTCTTGGTTAGTACTGAGGTCACGCCATCAATGCTTCCGGTATTGGTACCGGGTATCTAGGAGGTAAGCAACAACAATCTAGGAGGTAAGCTTGGCTGCTATCGCTTCTTGGAAATTCATCCGGAGATGTGGGTCCGCCATTAATCTTGGTAGATCAATAGCTTGCCGGTTTGTGATGACTCTCTTTGGACGTTTTTGTGCAATGCGGCCCAAAAGGCGAATATTTCCGGACTCGAGGTTAATCTATGGTCTGACTCAGCGTTCTCCCTGGGTGGGGTCCGCACAGTGACATCACGTAGCAATCGTCTATCCACTTGCCGTGTCAGTATGTTGTCAAGCCTGTACAGGGCCTTTCCTCGGTTAGGACTCTGAAACGTATACGATATACCACGAGCGGGTGTAGTATATGCCTCCCCTCGGCTGCTTCCCGGCCGGGGTGGTGCTCGGGTCTGAGGCTTCCCCAAAACGTGCCAGAGCCCCTGGGGGTGTGTGTGGCGTCGACCGTACTCGTGCGCTGAACTAGCGCTGGGTATGGCCGGGCCGGTGTTGACAGCCAGGGACCAGGCAAAAAAGTTCCTCGCGGAATATTTTTACGCGGCAGCCTTGCTTGCGGACGCAGTGTCGCTTCACCGCCTCGGAAGCGTGGGGCTCGTGTCGAACAGAGAAGAGAGGATCGAACCCACGTGAGCAAGAACCAACGTCGGAAAGGAGATGGATGTGGCGTGTCGGGATTATTGCCCCCTTCATGTTGGCACTTAGGCAAGAACCAGGCTGGGCGAAGGGAGACGGAGAGAGGGAAACAATCTGTGTGGGAAATACGGAGGGTGGAAGGGAGGGAATCGGATGCTCGGAAGAAGAGGAGGAGACGCAGGAAGTTTCGAAGGGCTGCTCAGAAACTTCGCACAGGTGGAAGGGCTAGGTCGAGAGCAGGGGAACTCGTCGTGGGTAAGTACACCGTTCGCACACTTGTTTTCAAGGGCACGAACGGCATAGGCCACGCCGAGGTGATGCTGAACACCATGCGAGGACGCAAGTTGTGATATCATAGGATTGCAGGAGGTGAGGCGCGATGGACAAAGTGCTTTCACGGCGGCGGGGTATGTTGTGTTTTGCTCGGGAGCAGACGGAGGAAAGTACGAAAAGAAGGGGAACCACGGGGTAGGCTTAGCTGTTAAAGAGTCTATCTTGGCAGGGATGGATAAGGGCAACGTCGCGGTTGAGTGCATCAGTGCTAGATTGATGAAGGTTCGCATGTAACTAAAAGGGAAATCGAACGGTGTGTCTTTCATTGTAGGCTGTGCTCCAACTCTCGACAGGAGCACCTGCAAAAATGATTACCTTTGGAGTGCACTTGACAATGTTGTCAAGGGGGAACCCAGTAGGGACCACCTCCTTGTCCTGATAGACGCAAATGCTCGTATAGGCATAAGAAGGATCGGGTGGAACGACAGCAAGGTAGTGGGTGCATACGGACGTGACGAGCTGAACGACAACGGAGAGCGAACATCGATTTACGCAACTGATAACAAACTCGCCCTCCTTAACACGTACTGTGCTACACCTGCTCGTGGTATATCGTATACGTTTCAGAGTCCTAACCGAGGAAAGGCCCTGTACAGGCTTGACAACATACTGACACGGCAAGTGGATAGACGATTGCTACTTATTGTCACTGTGCGGACCCCACCCAGGGAGAACGCTAAGTCAGACCATAACCTCGTACCCGGAAATATTCGCCTTTTTGACCGCATCACACAAAACCGTCCAAAGAGAGTCATCACAAACCGGCAAGCTATTGATCTACCAAGATTAATGATGGACCCGTATCTCCGGATGAATTTCCAAGAAGCGATAGCAGCCAAGCTTGCCTCCCCGATACCCGGTACCAATAGCGGAAGCATTGCTGACATGACCTCAGTACTAACCAAGACGCTACTGCCGAAAGCGGCCGACATAGCGTCCCCTATTCGGCGTAAACAAGCACCGAGGGGCTAGTATGCCAGACGAAAGCGGAGTTGAATGCACGATTGCAGGACAGGAAAGACGAGAGGAAACGGGTCCGTTCTGCTCCAAACGATCGTGGTCTACGGCGAGCCTTGAAGGCGACCACCAAACAGCTGAAACGCACGCGGGCGGAAGCTGGACAGAGATTCTTCGAAGATTACGTTAGCCGACCCGAACGGCGTATCCGAGAAGGTGGCCTATTGGGCTTCTACAAACACCTAAAGGGAATGGATGTGGAAGGGAGGAGGACGTTTAACTCGCAGAACATCAAGGACGAGAAAGGCCGGTTGCTGCAGGGTAGTTCCCTCATCCGCGAGCGGGGGGTGAGGTGGATTCGCAAACTGCTTAACACCAAGTCGCCGACCCTTGACCCGAGCATTGTGGGCGAGCTTAAGCAGTGACCTCCGCGCAGACCACTGGACGATGTCCCGTCTACGTAGAAGTCGAGAAGGCGATCCGTGCGTTGGCGAACCGAAAGGCGGTGGAGCCCGATGGTCTCCCGGCCGAGCCCTTGTAGATTTTGGCCGACGAAGGAGAATTTAACACTCTCGGAAAGTTCCGCGATATCATCGTCGCTGTGTGGAGGGGAGGTGGCTTGCCGCAACAATGGAAAGATGCAACGATTAACGTGCCTCACAACAAGAAAGATCGGACTGAGTGTGGCAATTATCGTGGCATTTCCCTCGTGGCTCACGCCGGCAAAGTACTCCTCAAACTCATCGCGGGTCGCCTGAGTGACTACTATTGCGAACGCGAGGACGTTCTGCCAGAGGAACAGTCTGGGTTCAGACCCCAACGCTCGATAGTTGGCATGATGTTCGCAGTACGACGACTGCAGGAACTGGCGCGGAAGAAGGACACCCCCTTGTACTTGTGCTTTATCCATGTGCCGACTTTGCCACAGCGTATGACTCCGTCGACCGAACCCTTCCGTGGGATGTCCTTGCTCGGTTTTGGCGTGCCACCGAGAATGCTCGCCGTCATCCGCCAATTCCACGATAGCAAGCAAGCATGCGTGCGGTTGGATGATGGAGAGTGCTCGGATAAGTTCGACGTGGGGCAAGGTCTCAGGCAAGGATGCGTGCTCGCGCCACTGCTGTCCAGCATGATTTTCACGGCGGTGCTGCGCGTGGATGAGAAACGCTTCCTCGCTGATGCGGCGATCACGGACAACATGGTGCAGCCCCAACGAAAGAAGGGAAATGGCGAGAAGAAGGGCACTTCACGCACAGACAAAGTCGATTGGCGGAGGGGGAAGGAGGAGGAGGAGGCGCTGAGATTGTGGGGTATGCTGTACGCGGACGATGCAGGCATCGTATCGCGATCATCAGAAGAGCTCGAGAAGATGATGACGGTGATCGTGATTGCGTGCTCAGCGTTCGGACTTACGGTCTCCGAGGCGAAAACAGATATTATGTGCCTTGCAAAATAAAGGCGGGGGAAAGGTGTCGTTCGCAATCAATGCAGCCGGCCAGGTATACAATCAAACAATCGAATTGGTGTACTTGGGCGGGGCTATCACCGCAGACAGAGACCTTAGCATTGAAATAACGCGGCGTCTTCAGAGGGCCTAGACGTGCTGCCGGCGGTACAAGACGGAAATCAATAATCGCCCGGGTGTGCGCTTACGGTTGAAGGGGTGGTTGTTGAAAGCTGAGGTGATCGAGACACTACTCTGCGGGTGCATGACGTGGAGCCCGAACAAGCCTGACAATGACAGGCTACGACGGGTTCACCACTCCATGCTCCTCCGCTGCCTCGGATGGAGGAAACGGAAGCGCGACGACCACACACACCCTATTGTACGCCGACGCGCTTGCCAAGACAGCTTCCGAGAGCATAGAGGCGATAGTGCGCAAACGGAGGATACTGTTTGCGAGATTCATAGCACGTATGGGGTAGGAGCGTCTGCCACAGAGGGTGGTGTTTGGAGAGCTTGTTGGTGGTAAGGGCTACTCAGGGGGGCAAGAGAAGGACTGGCTGGCTCATCTGAAGGAGGATATGTCGGTTTTTGGAATGAAATTCGAAGGGTGGCGAAAGGCTGCTCAGATCGCCGACTGATGGTTTCGACGAGTAGAGGAGGGAGCCGAGTTGTTCATGCGAAATTGGCATGAGACGAATAGACGCAAAGCTACAGAGCGACGCCCAAAGGCTTGAGGCAGCGCCATCCATCGTCGGCATATCTAAGCGGCTGGGGGGAGGGGGGAGGGGGGGAAGGGGGAGGGAAGGAGGGGGAAGTGGGGGAGGGGGGAGGGGGGAGGGGGCAGGAGGGGAGGGGGGAGTGGAAGAAGGGGGAGGGGGGGGGAGAGAGGGAGGGGGGGGAGGGGGGAGGGGGCGGAAGGTGGAGGGGGGGAGAGGGGAAGGGGGGAGAGGGGATGAGTGGAGGAGAGAGGGGGGACGGGGGACGGGCGGAAAGGGGGAGGGGGGAAGAGGGGAGGGGGGGAGGGGGTGAGGGGGGGAGGGGGAAGGGGGGGGGGGAGGGGAGGGGGGGAGGGGGGAGGGGGGGAGGGGGGAGGGGGGGAGGGGGGAGGGGGGGAGAGGGGAGGGGGGAGGGGGGAGGGAGGAGGGGGGGGGAGGGGGGG